>BMAV01010602.1:0-16208 GCA_019973955.1 Trichonephila inaurata madagascariensis | reverse complement strand
TTTTCGGGGATGGATCGAATGATGGGAAAACCCAGAAGGCTGAAAGAATAGATGTGAAAGATTTTAAATCTGCCCTGTTATACCCTGTGGAGGCCGCCACTGCCAGTCCCCGGGATCGAACCATCCCGGGAGCAGAGTGCCCTTGACGCCCCTGTGCCCCCATGGAAAAGTGACATTGAGAAATTAAGAGATAAATTTCCCAAGCTTTAATGGCTCAACGTCAAAACCCAAGAAAAACGCAGCTTCCAGTGCTGGGGATGGGGGTGGAACTGGACACCTGAGAAGAAACTTTTCCCCGATCAAGGAAGGAAGGAACACCCCCTTCTTCCAAACAGGAAAACAAAAATGGCACTCGGGGTGGAGGTTCCCGATAATGAAAAGCGTAAATGGGGGCGAAAGGGCCCTTAATTATAGGGCAAATTAATAATACCCGGCCGTATGGTTGCTGATACGGGAGCCAATGTTTATAATCAAAAAAAGATTTGGCTCAAAATTAAAAAGTTAGCATTATCGGGACGACCCCCTGCGTTTCCTGCAAACAGTGACGGGTGACAAGATTCAGGTTCAGGGAAAAAGCAAACTCACTCTAATTTTGGGGAATAAAGACTATCGCCAAGGTTTTAAGGATATCCCCGATCCCTGTATTTTTGGACGGGATTTTCTGAAGAACAATAACTTTAAATTGATTTTGAAAATAGCAATATGCATTCAAAATTTGAAGACATCATTTTTTTTGGTTACAAACTCAATTTGAACCCAACCAGAAAATTATTAAAAACTAACATCTCATTACCCCAAGAACTGAATGAAAACCCGGTTTATGAGAAAATAAAAAAATTCCGATTCGGCCTAATTCAGTGTTTCTCCATAGGGGCGCGGAAAAAAAAAAGGTTTAAAAAAAAAGGTTTTAAAAAAATAATTTTTGAATGAAATAAAAAAATTTTTCAAAAAATAAAAATACATATTTACACTGATATAATTTATATATATCATCTGGTTTTCCACTTTAAAAAGTTTCCCCAAACGTTCATTGCTATTTTTTTGATCCTAAAACCAAACAAAAAGCATTTTATTTGCTTTGCTGCAATCCCACAATGAGGTTTTTTTACGTTCTTTAACCCGGATACTTTTTGATTATAATCTCTTTGACCTTCAAACTTACGGGTATTTTTAAACCCAGTTTTTTTTCTTTAGGAAACTTGTAAATAATATTTTTCTGTTGTTTTTTTTCCCCATTTGAATGAGTTTTATGATAAAGGGAAAGTTTTAAAAAGCATTTTTAAAATTATTTGGCCAAGATGTAATTTTATTATTCGAAACATATAATGCATAATGAAAAACGTTTTACACAATTATTTTTCTAGAACTGACACGTGTTTCGTATCGAATACAATTTTACATGGGAGCGGTCGAGAGGCGCGTAATCCCCCCAGGCTCAAAAATTGTAATTTGGTAAAACTGTTTATTCGTTAACAGTGACCTTGACGTATTCTATTAGTAGACAGTCTTAATGGGAACAAAAAGAAGTACATGTATGCCTTTTTTTTGAGAGTGGCAAACGTTTTTAACAATCAAGGATTTGTTTTGATCGATTTCCCCTACACGACCACTTTTGTTCCAAAATATTTTCTATGAATATGCTATATTTTCCCCATATGATTAACTTTTGTGGTTTTGAGCTGTGTTGTACGATTATTATGGTTTATAAATGTAAATGAGCAAATTATAAAAAAAAGGGGGCATCTGTGATCTCATTAAAGGGAAAATTGAAACATCAAGCAATTGAAGAACCTGATAAATATTGATACAATCTGTGGAAAGTAAATATGAGTAAAGGATAGACATGAAACGCTTGAGTTGAATGAAATTTTCAAATGCTGCCAAAAAGAACTCTATCAAGAAAGTTATAAGCCATAAATGTAACTTTTCGCCTTGCCAAAAGACATAAAAAAAAAAGGTTCAACATGCCATTTGTAGATCATCAAAGAACAGAAAAATTACAATAACTGAGCAAAATATGACAGTTTTGCTTCAAATAATTTTCTTGTATTGTTAGTGAAAAGTGTTTGTGATTTATGTTTTTTTTAAAGGTCCCCACATTTGGAACAGTTTTTTTTGTTTTATTATTTTTTCTCAAATCATCAAAAAAAAATACAAAGTTTTTGAAAGTAGGTAAGTATATTTTCAATTAAATTATTCACGGGAATTGTGTTTTTTATGGAAAAAAAATAATTATAAAAAGGATTGGGGTGACTTAGTCATACCGCGCGACCATTAACGTTATGGTTTGGGGCGCCTGCTCCTTGTTAAAAAATTTTTTTGAAGGTTTTTTTAAATTTTAAAAAATAACACAATTATTTTTCTTTATTTTTAACATTCATTTTCCTTATTTAATATTAATTCTAAATGCTAATTCTGTGAGGCTTAAAATTACACAGTTTTTTTTAAACTATTTATAATAGGAGCATTCATTTAAAAAATCATTTTTTTTTGTATACATTGTTGTGCATTTGGTTTTACTCCCCTTCAATTGCTATTTATATCAAGAATAATGTATTTTTTTTTTAAAAATAACCCAAAAGGGGGTACTTCACCAGTGTACTTATAAATGTATCAGTACGCACAATGTTTTTTTAAACAATTTTTTTAAACCAAAAAACTTTAAAAATTTTTTTGGTTCCGGTTTCCCTTAAAAGGGTTTTTCTGGGCTTAATATTGTTGACACCTAAGTTTTTTTTCTATATTTAGTGAGATCATATTTTGTTTAAAAAGCAGCCACCGCAGAAAACCCGGTTTCAAAGGTACGATGTTGAAAAGGGATAGTATACGAAATGCTTTTGTTTTCAGTGCAGAAAATTATCATCTACTTCGCCCAAAATTGAAAGGGGTTTTATTACAAAATTGTCAATTTCGCCACGAATGTGAAACAAAAAAATTTTCTTCTTCGATAGTTGAGAGCCATTCTGGGGCTTTTTAAAAAGGATTCTCCCCATTCGTAACTTGCTATCAAGTTGTCCTCAGCAAAAATATTTTTTAAAAAAATTTTGCCAACATAGCTAAATGATATTCAAAGTTTTTAAAAAAACTTCCCATTTGTTCTTCAATTTTTGGTTTGTACAATTTATCCCTTTTCAAACATTTTTAGGTTTTTTTTTTTAAATTTTGGGCCCCTAATTCTAATTTTCACAAAAAGTTTAAATTTTTTCATGTGTCAAACATATGTACATTGGATCCTTGAAGTTTAAATTCAATATCTTAATTTTTCAAAAATACGACGAAGTAGGGTCAACTTAAGAAATAAACCATCACGAAATTTTTCAGTTCCGGTAAGTTTTCCCCCTTCTGGAAAATGGTAATTTCATTTTTAATTCATAAACACGTTGCAAAATTTCCCCCCGTGATAACCATTTGCTTCCAAAAAATAGCAATGATGAATGCACTGGCCCGTTTTGCAAAGTCCAAAAAGATTCTTTATTTTAGGGGGTTCATTTTTTTTAATTTACTACAGTCACAATTGTCGTTGCCAAAAATTCAACCAGGACTCATTTCTTTGAAGCCAGAGCTTCTCAGTGGATCTAATGTGTCCAGATGCACAGTGGAATTTTGTTTTAAAAAAGGGGTATACTTTTTAAAACTTCCTGACATTGTACGAGCGCCATCGGTATATTCCGACACAATTTTTTCCCCTCTATATTTGCCTCGTTTATAAAATTATTTAAAATATCAAATAATGCTATTGCTGTTTCTTTAAGTTTTATTGGTTTGCAAAAGTAGTTCTTCACTGCTGACATACCATCCCCAAAATTTGAACATACGCAATGAAATGAGCATCTTATTCTTCGTTTTTCAAGTGAATTGAAAAAAATTTATCACGCAACACCGAAAAGCTGTTGCTCTACATTTTAGCGATATCATCAATTGACGGGGAAAAGATCATTTGATAGGGTATGGACTGCAACCTTTGGCAAAATTGTTCCCAAAAATAGTTTTACAATCTCAATTGCGCAGGCAAAATAAGCCTTTTGGCAATAGTGTGAGGCTTTTTTCATCTGGCTATTTTATATGATACTTTGTAAAAAGTAAGTAAAACTTTTTTATTCACTGACAAAAGTTTTTTTAAAAATTTTTTTTTTTTTTCATATGATTTTAATTTGATTCAAAAAACTCTCGAGATTTGTTAATGTACTCCCTGAAGCGTTTCGAAATGTCTTTAAGTATATTGGTTTCATACCTGCTGCCAATATTTTTTTAGCAAATAACACACAGGGTTTTTTTCTCCATTTACTTCAGTAATGGTAAATCCAAAAATTTAAGTATTCTTGAAAATATTTCCGTTTTAATTTTCGGGAAATATGCTGTCTGTGCACTTGTTTATGCCTTATTATCGTAGAATGTTGCTTGACTTAAAAATATCCATGATTTTGTTTCAACTTCTGCAGTAAAAACTTTACCGTGAATTACAACCAAAGGCAAATTATAAAAAGTACATTTTGGGTAGAGAATTTGGTACTATAGAACATCGAATCGACCAAGACTGATTGAAATTTTCGAGGTACACATTATTCAGTTTTGGGAGACGTCCCATTTTCCGACTCACGTAGACGTCGGGGAAGACAGATGTGATGTATATGATAGAGCGCAACATAAAGAGACTATTTTTCAATTTCTACTATAATTTCATCTCTCATATATATCTTGTTCAAATTTTTAATCGTAGATAAAATACTTTTTATTCATTCATTCAAGTTCAAATACATTTATTTTTTTTAATTTTTTTTTAAATTTTTGAGAATTTTGTGTGTGTGGTTTCTTCTTTTCTATATATTTTCTTGACAATTTAAAATTTTAAATTTAAAGAATAAATAGTAACATAAAAAAAAAAAGTCCAATCCCTATATAGAAAGGAAAAAAAAATTAAGGAAAATTGCTTTCTATTTTTTTATTAAATTTGGGTTCTGTCATATGTATTACATATTTGTATTAATTTAACTATTTATATAATAAAAAAATAAAAAATAAATTTTTCTTTTTTTGGCCAAGTATAGGGAATTGACTTAAAAAATTTATTTTTTATTACTTGTTCTAATGACATTTGTACATCTATAAATGGATGATGGAGGAAATAAATCTTTTAAATTTAAAAATCATTTTGCAATCGTTTATTTAAAAAATTTGAGAAAGGAAAAATAACATAACATATTATAATATTTTTTAAAAAGTATATATTAACCTTTAAAATATATATTACTTAAAAAATAACGTATACAAAAATTTTACTCAAAGTGCATTATTATTGCATTCAATACATTATTACTTTTTTGGGGGCGATGAAAATTATGATTGAAAATTGGGGCACCAGGGGTGAAAGTTTGAGGCATGGCCTAATTGATTATCCGACCCGACAACTCAAAAGAGGGTACTGATAGCTTCGTGTAGAACCCCTCAAATCACATCCCTGAGGGGGGTTTAAAATTAATGATAAGACGAGGATATTCAGAAAGTCACTTGTGTAGACCGAAATGCAATAGCCAAGACCATTCTACAGACGATCTAGTCAAGGATTTACTACAAAAAAGCTTAGACAAAAAACAGAAGGTGGGGAAAATAAATTACAGAATTCCAAAGCCTTTTCAAAAACATCGAGGACTTTGGGAAAAACTGCTAACGCAACACCAATTGATACGGGAGAGCATACTCCTATTAAGCAGCATCCCCGACGACTACCGTTTGCTAAACAGGAAGAAGTCCAAAAACTCATTAAGGACATAAAAAATAATGATGTCATTGAGCCATCGTCAAGTCCTTGGGCATCTTCCATCGTCTTGGTCAGGAAGAAAGATGGCTCTACCAAATTCTGTGTGGACTATCGTCGGTTGAATGACGTTACTAAGAAGGACAGCTATCCTCTGCCAAGAATAGATGACACACTGGACACACTTGCGGAAATACCTAGGGGGTTTTCTACCCTAGATCTCAAGAGTGGGTATTGGCAGGTAGAACTCCACCCTGATGATAAAGAGAAAACTGCCTTCACCACGGGACAAGGACTGTGGCAATTTAAGGTTATGCCTTTCGGCTTGAGCAATGCACCTGCAACATTCGAGCGTCTTATGGAAACAGTCCTCGGAGGACTTTCGTATGAGGCCTGCCTGGTTTATCTTGATGACATTATCATCGTGGGGCGCTCCTTCGAAGAACATCTGAAAAATATCAGACGTGTGCTACAAAAGCTGAAAGAAGCTGACCTGAAATTAAGTCCATCCAAGTGCCACCTATTTCCACGTGAAGTCACCTATCTCGGACACATCATTTCGGCAGAAGGTGTACGAACAGACCCGGATAAGATCTCGGCTGTGAAAGACTGGAACTGCCCGACGGATGTTCACCAGCTTCGGAGTTTCTTTGGGCTTATGCACGTATTACCGGAAATTCGTGAAAAATCTCTCAACGATCGCCAGACCACTCCATAAGCTGACCGAGGCAAAACAGAAATTCATCTGGACGGTTGATTGTAACAACGCCTTTAACAAGCTTAAGGACGCAATAAGATCTGCTCCAATCCTGGCATATCCTGAAATTGGGAAACAATTTATTCTGGATACAGATGCATGTCATGAGAGTATTGGGGCTGTATTGTCTCAAAAGATAGATGGTCAGGAGAGTGTCATCATCTATTTTAGCAAGTGTCTGTTCAAATCAGAAATTATTGTGTGACAAGGAAGGAACAGCTTGCTATAGTAAAAGCCGTAGAACACTTCCATCCTTACCTCTACGGTCGAAGGTTCCTGCTGAGAACAGATCATACCTCATTGACCTGGCTACTGAATTTTAAAAATCCAGAAGGCCAAATAGCTAGGTGGATACAGAGACTACAGGAGTATGACATGGAAATTCTCCACAGAAAAGGATCAGCACATGGATATGCAGACGCCCTTTCGAGAAGACCCTGTACTGAGAGCTGCAAATACTGCTCGAGAATCGAAAAGAAATTTGGCGTAATAGATCCAATAGTCCGCCAAGTTACAACACCAGAAACATCGGCATTGGACCCGTGGAGTGATGAGAGCGTCTGAAAAGATCAACTGGCTGATCCTGAAATAAAACCAATCATAGAATTCAAAGAGTCGTCTGACGAAAAGCCCAGCTGGCAAGACATTGCCCCTTTCCATCCTACAACGAAGCGTTACTGGGCTCTTTGGGACTCTCTCCATCTGAGAAATGGTGTTTTATATCGAAAATGGGAGTCTGACGATGGAAAAAAATTCAGGTGGCAATTAATACTCCCAAAGACAAGAGTTTCAACAGTCCTAAGGAACTCCATGGCAGTCCAACTGGAGGTCATTTGGTGTTATGAAGACCTTACAAAAAGTTCGTGAGCGCTTCTACTGGAACAATGTGCGGAGTGACGTGGAAAAGTGTTGTCGCACGTGTGATCCCTGTGCTGCACGCAAAGGTCCCAGAAAACGCACTAGAGGAAGACTGCAGATGTATAATGTGGGAGCGCCTTTCGAACGATTAGCTTTTGACATCCTAGGCCCACTTCCGAGAGCATCAGATGGCAACAACAACATCCTGGTGGTGATGGACTACTTCACTAAGTGGCGTGAAGCCTATCCTATTTCCGACCAAGACGCATCGACTGTTGCAGAGGTTCTAGTTCAACACTGGATCTCACGATTCGGGGTCCCTCTAAAGCTGCACTCCGATCTAGGGAGAAACTTCGATTCAGCAGTTTGCAAGAGACTGTGAAATACTCGCCATCGACAAAACCTGGACAACAGCTTTACATCCTCAGTCTCACGGCATGGTAGAGAGGTTCAATCGGACCATTCTGAACAGCCTCTCTCTCCTGGCATCCAGTAATCAACAAGACTGGGACAAGAAGTTGCCCTTTTCCCTGCTTGCCTATAGGAGTGCCGTTCATTAGACCACCGGCTATTCCCTATCCCAGATGCTCTTTGGACGTGATCTTCGTCTGCGTGCGGATCTTCTGTTCAGCCGACCACCGAAAGCTCCCTCGGCACCTGAGCAGTAGGTCGAGAAACTCCAGGCACGGATGGAGGAAATGCATCGTCTGGCTAGGGAAAGAAACGGCTTCCGAGAAGATGAAGACCCAATACGACGCAAGAGCAACTGGACACGACTTCCACTAAGGCGACAAAGTGTGGTTTTGGAATCCGAAACGTCGCAAAGAACTCTCTCCGAAGCTGCAGACCAACTGGGAAGGTCCTTACACAGTCCTAAAAAGACTGAATGACATTGTGGTGCGGATACAGAAATCACCACACTCAAAACCCAAGGTAATACATTACAATAGGCTAGCCCCTTATCTTGGCCAAGATGAATAAGATCCTTAAGTTCAGACCATGGTCATTAATTATTTTGTAAATAATGTAAATTATTTCTCTTTTCTAATTTCTTAGTTTTATTTTAATATTGGAATTCATGTTTACATCTCTTCCTGTGCTTTGAATTTATTTGTGTTGTATATGCTGTGGAATACATTTGTTACTTTATATGTGATTATTATGTGAGTAATTTGCCTGTAAATAGATGCCTCTTACTCAGGGATTGTACTGCCCGGGACGCGCAGTCTTTGAAAAGGGGGAAGTGTTACAAAATTTGTGTAAATTGTGTAAATAATTTGTATATTTGAGTGTTTAATGCATTTATATTACTCTATGTTATATTTATTTCATGTTAAAATTGTGCTACTCACAAGCAATGCCGCCCCTTACGTTATAATGGTGATTCAATGAGAACTTGGCGAAATCTTGGCGGTAAAGCCAAGTTGGCATCATTTTTGGCGACCAAGTTTGTGGCCAATTTGGAGACTTTGGCGACCATTTTGGCGTCATTGACGACCATGTTGGCGAGTTCGGAACCCTCTGGAATCTTCTAGAAAGTAGGGGATCTCTCCACTAGTGTCACATTCAATGACACGAGCTGTTATATTTCTGGAAGTTTCTGTCGCGCCTATAAATAAGATGCTTGCCGGTACGGCGGTGAGTTTTGATTAAACCAGCGAGTAGTGAGGATTGTTTTGACTAGCGATTAGCTCGGGTGTGCTTGGGAATAATCTTTACTTACGTGTATTTTTTTAACACAGATTATTGTGTTTGATTGCTGTTGAAGGTGTGAAGACCTTCGGATATTTACCCTGTGAATATTGACGCTGAATCCTGTAGTTAAAGGATTGGATTTTTGATAATAAATTCGCATCGCTCCTAAAGAACTGTTTATTTTCTTTGTGATTGTTTTTGCATAAAATCCTAGAATCCCCGATCTACGTAACAATATCATTATTTATTAGTCACTAAGAAAATTTATTCATCTAGAACCAAACAAGCAAATGCTGTAGTACATTACTGTAAATTTACTTCTCATTTACAAAAATATTTCAGTAATGTTATTATGTAGTAACAGCTAAAGAAAACTGCCTTATGGCTTTACTTCTGTAATAATTATTAGGTATTGATTATGTAATAAAAAATATTGTCACCCTTAGCTCTCCTTTGAATAAAAACATCAGTAAAGGTCATTGGCCTCCAACAGTCCTATAAGAAAGGGAGGGGGCGACATAGCCGCATGAGATTCGAGGTTTTCCTCCGTAGATGAAATTCCAAATATTAAACTTACCTCAGCTTTTAAACAAAGGTTAAATATTAAAAGTAATTTTTTTAAATTCATAATCCATTTTCTTAACCAACTCGAGACAGTGGATGTTTTCTTAGCGTGTGTGTGTCAGCGTACACTAGAAGCGATAGCTAATTTATTATATTAGCGATTTTTGAAAGATACCTTATCTGTATAGCTTCAATTTCTTTTTTTAGGTATTTTGCAGATAAATGTTCTATCTTCAGAACGCCTTCTTGTGTGGAACTGTTTTATGATCATTTATCTGTTTACGCTCTGTGCATCGTGGGATATTCTAATCTGTTTCTCGTGTGTAAAGAATATCTTCCTTTACGCTTTTTTTTTTAGAATTTTTCATGTTCGAATCAAAATTTTGGAAAGATTAATATTTTTTCAGTCAAAAAAGGGCAGTTACTAATAAATGGCGCGTTTTGAAATACTGACTTATAGTGGAACTGAATTTTCAAAACTATGTTATAAACTGTAGCTCTTGTATGTCGTAAAGGACCAAAATAAAACTTGTGCAAAATTAAGCTATTTTTAATCAATGCATTTGTGACGGGCTTTCATCGCGATTTCCATTAATGTCCTCTTGGGGTTCTTTGGGGCCAGAATGGTAATTCTTTCCAACCAACTCCAGAAGAAGAACGTGAGAATGTAAATTAGGAATCTTATAAATAGTAGAAGTTTAGCGTTCGCGAGGTGGCTATGTGAAGTTGCTATATGAGATCTATGTTTATGATTAAACGCGCTTAACTTAGAGTTAGAGGAAATTACAAGTTCAAGAATTAACCTAGCCGTACCTGTGCCTTCAAGATAAAGGTGGATACCATTTCACAAGGATTAAAGCCACGTCAATACGACCAAGAGAGTAGCTGTTACCTAGGATTTAGCGGTAAGCGTTTTCAATTAAGATATAAGGAACTACGTGTATTAAGGGATTAGCCGTAATCTGTAAAGTTAGATATAGTGGTCAATTATGCGATTATTTGGTAATAAGAATTGTGTCTTCTCACTCCAGATCGGCTTTCTATAATTATTATTATCATTGTGTATAGTGAATAAGTTATCTTAATAAACAGATATTAAGATGAATGATATGTCTGGTTCTTTGTTACAGAAACAGGTCGCTTAGATAATGTAGAAATGGGGCACCCACGGGCTCATGCCTCACACATTGATATACGTCTTCAGATACTCGAGAAGGAATTGAAAAAAAAAAGATCGAATGATTTATACAGATCAAGGTGAAATGATTTTTCCATTTGAAATGTTTTCATAAGACAACGTAATTGGCGAAAATTATGGGTCACCTACCTTATAACGGAAACATAATCGTAGCATATGCCATTGGGTGTAGTGTTAGGGTTTAACGGTGCAATCGGAACAAGAGAGAGGAATTGGATCCTTTGACATACTCTAAGAGAATATTCAGGAGTTTTGTCAAATGAAAGAAATGTGGAGAGCATGTTTGCACGTAAAATAGGATATGTGTTCAACGTTCGAGCTAGACGAATAATAGTGGCGCCATTAGGAACATGATATTAGGTTGAGGGGTTTTCATACGTTCTTCAGAACATTTGTATTCGAATTGTCAAACAATTCTTGGTTATAAAATCATTTTATTAAACATGAGGTGACAAACGTCATCTCATAGCAACAACAACACAAGCAATATTAATACAGTTACAATATACAGTTAACAAAGTAAGCATCTAGTTACAGTTATCATGACATCTCCCCCCTTTAAGTTATTAATCATACAGCACATAGTCATTCAAATAAGACGATGGTTTACAAACACGGTTACTTCTTTGGATATTACAATTTGACTCGTTACAGTTCTGTATATTTTGAGGATTTACAATTGCTTTTGAATCAGAATGGAAAGTACTTATATCATTGGGATCTGTTTTTATATGAAAGGGTGTGTTTGATTTTCTTATGTGTTTTCCACTACGTCTTAAAATATTGCCAGACTGATTTTTAACAAAATATGACCAAGGACGCAATTTATGCTTTGAAACTATTTTAGACGGTTCCCAAGTTTTGTTTTTAAAATTTAATATTCTGACGTACTCTTCCTGCTCAAGTTCAGGTAATGGATGAGCAGTTTTGTCATAATGTAGCTTTTGAATGTTTTGCCTTTTTATCAACTTTTCTCAAATGTTATTAAGTAATTCAGCACTTAATAATTTATTTGAGATTGGTAATTTAGTTTTTAATCTACGATTAAACATCATTTGAGCTGGAGATAGATCAAGACCTGATATTGGGCCAGGGCCGTTTTTAACCTCCCCAGCGCCCTAGGCACTTCAAATTGTTGAGCCCCTTCTCCCTTCTTACCTTGCCAGTTTTGGTTCGGGAGGTGATTTTCCCTCAACTCTGTCTTCTTGATGGGGAGTCCTTCCATTATTCATCACCAATGGATCCCGGACTAGCAACTGGCAGCCTTAAGGAAAGCGTTCGGCTACTCTTATTCATTTCTTTCATTACGGATGATCCCCTATCCTTTTGTAAATAAGGGCAGTAAATTAATAAAATCGTATGAGATTCAAGTGTAGAGTATACATTATTGTATGAACTTATCCCTTTTTTTAAACTGGTTTATATCATTCAACTTATTACTTATCTTACTATCTTTTACTTTTAGACATCCTGACAGTTAAGTCACGGTCATTGTACTAGTACAACAAAGGTTTTCTTCGAGCTTTCATCATTGCAAAATCATTAATGATATCATTATAATCAATTCCCCTTGAAAAATTCCTGTGTGCACCACATAATTTTAATTTCATTAATATACCTCTTGAACTATCTGAAGTGTCGCAAACCTCAGGGTAAAAAATATTTCAAGAAATAGTTATTTTATAAACAATTAAATTGACATTAATAATTTTTGAACAAAATTACTTTGTGTTCTAAGTTGAAAATGGCTGTAAAGTGTGATTAAGTGTAACTATCTTAAAACCTGTGGTTTGTAATACTCTAAAGGGCTCGTAACATTGTGATACCGCCACCCTTTGGTGACCGTTTCTTTGATTGTCAGCGTGAGCTAGAGGTGTAGGGTTTGCAAAAGGAATAGACATTTTAGATCTTAATATGTCTTTATTAAGAATAGAACTTAAATGTCTAATAATTTAGATAAATTTAAATAAGTGAGAACCTAAAATGAACAACACACAGTGATAGTTAAACCGAATCAAGTAATTTAGACCATTTTTTAAATTTTTTTTTTTATCCCATACCCCTTTCAATAATATTACAAGTCCTATCAAATAATCGTTCCCTTAATCCAAACTTAGTTTAATCTTTATATGGAAACGTTCGGGGTGGTGCAAGGGATGCATTTTGTAGTAATGGCTGGTTTTCAGGTAACCCAAAATTTGGGCGTAAACCCTCTAGTCTCTTCCCACATAAATTTCCCCAAAATTCCATCTCGCACTGAGACTTCTGTTCTTTAAAATCTATCTTATTTGCTTTTTTGTTAAATTTCGCTTCGGGGTTTTGTGGAAAAGGTTCCTTAATCTTGGAAACCAAAAAACCCCAGAGGATTTTAAAGAAAAGGCGCGTGACCCCGTCACAACATTAAAATTTTATTGAATTTTATTCGATTGTCTTAGTATTCCTTTTTTTTCGTGCAAAAACCATCCAGAAATTTCATTTTAAAAAAAGTTATCTTTTAAAAGTTTTTTTATAGAAGGTAAATATAAAAAAACAATTTAAAAATCCCCCCCAGTTTTATATATTTTTCCCTTATTCCTTTTCCCGGGGAAAATAAGTATTGGAAGACCTCAAAATTTATTTTTCTTTTTTCTAAAGGCCCAACATCTAACACGGAAAAATCTTTTAACGGTGGATATTTCAACTCAATCATGGGATGCTGCCAATTCATTTTAGAAACATTTAAAAAATAATTGAAGCCTTTCTACAAAGAAATGGAGAAAAAAACATTTAAAACCCAAAAAGTTTTGTAAAATTAAAAAAAATGTAAACACGAACTAGTAGTATTTTAAAGAATGTCTATTTAATTCGGGGATTTGGGTTTTCTTTAAAATTAATATTTCAAAAAAAAAATACAAATTTTTTCAATTTTATTGTTATAAATGAATTTCATTTCAAAAAAGAAAAAACCGTTATTTACCGATTTCAATATTGACAATTTTTAAATTTGTTCTTAGTAAAAAAATTTTAAACCCCTTTTTAAATCTTTAAAAAAGAAAAATAAAATTCTAATAAAAATTTAAAATAAATTAAGTAAATTTAAAAATTTTTTTCTAAAATCCTAAAAAATTTTTTTTTGCCCCACGGTAAAAAAAATTTTTAATTTAAAAAAAACGAAAATGAAATTTTACTTGTGAGTTTGGGGCCCAAATCTTAAAAATTCTTTGAACCCCGATTTGGAAAATTTTAAACCCTACCCAAGAAGAGAAACGGGGGAAATCAAAAAATATATTTTAAAAAAAAGGGGTTTTAGGCGGGGGAATCTTAAAAAAAAAAATTTGCTAAAGATCAAAAGGTTTGGACAACACAAAAAAGGTATATTTTTAAAATTTTAAATTTTAAAAAAAATTAAATAAATTTTTAAAAAGATTTAAAAAATGGGGGGGTTCTTAAAAAGGGGTTTTTTTTAAAAGTTGATTCTTTTTTTTAACCTTCTTTAATATTCAGTTTAAATTTTGGCTTATTCTCACTTAAAGAAAATTGTTATTTAAAATTTAAATAATTTAAGTTATTCTTAATAAAAGTTGTGTTAAGAATTACAAAATGTCTCATCTTTTAGATAATCCCACACCTCTAGCTTACGCTGATCCCCCAAGACATAGCTATCGCAGGATGGCTATGTCACAATGGCGCCCGAACTATATTAATTCTGGGTTAGGTAATGCAGGAGGATTTAGTATATTACCTGAAATGTATTTTTCAGGGTCGGAGAACGTAACGGAGTTCCTTGAGACAATAGATAATCAAATACAGTTACTTGAAATCCCAAGTAATCTGTCATGTGCTTACTTGAAAAGTCATCTCAGGGGAAGGGCTCAAGATTGGTACTCAATATTTGGATCGGTGCTAGTGCAAGATACAGCCACGGATTTCGCGCAGTTCAAGGCTGAATTAGCGAAAGCTTTTCCCGCAATCAAAAATAAGAAAAAATTGGAGGCTCGATTTTTCGCGTCACAGCAGGGAAGAAATCAGGAACCCACAGACTTTGTTTACGATTTATTAAAAATTCAAAATAATTTAGAGATAGGGATGTCGCAGGCGGAATTGGTTGATCACATTTTTGTTCGACTCGAACCACAGATCCAGGACTACGTTGCGACATAGCCATCCTGTGATGACCATGTCGTGCCGGTTCCGCGTAAGCTAGAGGTGTGGGATTATCAAAATGATGAGACATAGTAGTTCTTAATACAACTTTTATTAAGAATAACTTATATTACTTAAATTCTAATTTGACAATTTTAATTAAAGTGAGAGTTAACACCCAAATTAAACCGTGTATTTAAGTCAGATCACGCAACTAGATCCTTTATCTTAATTATAGTTAATAATACGATTCATCTAATTACCTATATCAAATATTACCTTTTGCAGATCTCCTTCCTTTACCTAAAGAGAGATAGCTATAAATTCACTTTGTATAAGAAGATTCCAACTTCTTTATATTAGGCTTCTATTCCTTCCAAAACTATCGGACTGCTAACTCTTGATCTGCAAGATTCCACACTAAGTTATCTTTAAACTTGCCGCACTAATGATCAGAATGATTCCACACTAAACTATCTCTAAGCTTGCCGCGCTATATCTTATCATCAAAGCTTCTATCCTTTTATAGTATATCTCATTTACATATTATCTTTGTTTATCTTCTTGGTATTGGGGTTTGGGTTTTGCCATTAATCGTTAAAAAAAACATAGGGGTTATGTTGCAGAAAGACGCGAGAACGTCACAACCCCCAAAAAGAAAAACGTGATTTTCTTAAGGGCTCAATGCCCTAATAAATTACGTGTCTAAACTCTATTTTTTAAATTTCTTCGCTTTTTGACTTTAATTTTCATTGCAATTTTAATCTTTTAAAATTTTTAAATTTTTTTTAAATAATCTTTACTTTAATTTTCATTGCAATTTTAACAAATTTTAACTTTTTTAATTTCCCAAAATTTATCTTGACTTTTAATTTTTATTATATCTTAGAATTTAAATTTTAAATTCAATTTAAAATTTAAAATGTGACAAAAATTTTACCCAATAACAAACATTAATAATTATGTTTTTTTAGACCTTTTTTAACATTCAATTTCAAAATATTTATAACCCTTTAAAATTTTTTAAAAAAAAAATTTTGGGTGCGCAGACCCAACTTTTGAATCTAACACTGCATTGGAGCGAACTTTTGCCCCTTTTTGTTGAAGCTTTTTCATAATTTGCAGGATTTTCAGGGGCAGTTCCCCGAAATGAAAACTTTTTAGCCCTTTTTTCCATAATATCAATCAAATTTCCAATTTTTATAATTTATTTTTTATATCACAATTTTTATTCCCATCCCCATCTGGTTTAAAACTCCCAA
>BMAV01010601.1:0-15208 GCA_019973955.1 Trichonephila inaurata madagascariensis | reverse complement strand
AATAATTAAAATTATCTTATTTATTATTTATTAAAATTAATTATTTAATCACTGTTTATACTAATTAATCAATTACTATTTATTATAACTAATCACTATTTTTTAAAATTAATTAATTATTATTAAGCATTATATTAAAAAAATATTATTTTTTATTTTTAAAAATTTTTTACTTTATTATTAAAATTATTGTTATTAAAATTATTATTACTTTATTATTAAAATTATTTTTTTTATTATTAAAATTTAAATTTTATTATTGAAATTATTATTTTTATTATAGAAATTATTTAAATAATTTTTAAAATTATTTAAATAAATTTTTTGAAATTAAATAAATTTATTTGAAAAGGACTTATTAAATATTTTATAAAATTGAAAATTTTTAATTTTAATAACATAAAAAAACATATTTTTTATTATATTAATTATAAAATAAGTAATTTAATAATAATAATATATTTTAAAAATTATTTTATATTATATATAATATTTTATTTATAGTATTTGACGAAGCATACCCCTTTCCCCCTTTTTTTCCAACAGACCCCGTACAGAAGCTAAAATTTCCCGAGAAGCCCAAAATTGCGGGGAAAAATTTGAGCTGGGGGGTTTTTTGCCCCCTTTTAACTACCGGACAGTCAAAAAGGCGCCTTATCATTGTGTGCCCACCAGAACCAGGCCCCTTCACGTCGGAGAACATTAAACTGTACCCCCAGCCTTGGCGTCTTTCGGACTGGCGGAAGCGAGGTGTTTGGGCGGCGGGGGTGCGACATAAAGGGGAGGCCGAGACCGGAAGGCGACAGCAGGAGGATGAGGACTGAGGCCGAAAAAAATGAGCGGTGGATGACGAGGGGAAAAAAAATGCGATAAAAAGGGCGAAGAGTCCCGGAAAAAAAAGACTGGGTCTTGGAGGGGGGGTTTGGGCGTCCCCGGGGATAGAAAAATAGTAGCCCGAAGCCGGGCTCCTGGGAAAGATCGAAAACCGGGAGAATACGGAAGAGCCCCGAACTGATTAGGAACGGGCCCCCGAAGTAAGCGGCCCCCTTTTTAAATCCAGGAACGGAAGGGGTGCCAAAGAGACTAAAAGTGATATTGAACTGAAATTGAATGTATTGTATTTATTATTTTGATAATTTTCATGTTCAAAAAAAAGTTAGCCCAGATCTGAGAGAAGCATTACAGCTATACTATTTATATATCGGGGCAGGGGGTTTTGCATTTAAATGGAATAAATGCTGGTTTACGCCTGAATAGAAAAAGGTTATCTTCGAATCAGTGAGAAGGACCTTTTTTTTGTGCGCGATATACGAAGAAACTACCCTGTCAAGAGTGTGGACTGTTTATACCGTAGAGTTAAAAAGTTCGCCAAAAGGGAAAAAGGGGGTTGGCTCTACTTAGAAGTGCTTCAAACTCAAAGAAGTAAAACGCACACCCCATTGTGCTAGAGGGTAAGCCCTTTTTTTTTGAATTATCCCGGCAAGTAGATTTATTTATTTGTTAGTTAGTATTTTTGGAAATCAAAATGAATTTTGTGTCCCTAAGAATTTTGTTTGCCAAAGAGCAAAAAGAGTTTTTTTAAATGAAAGTTTTTTTTTTCTATTATGTTAATTTGTGAACGGGGCCAGAATCGTTTTTTTATTTTATGATATTGATAGAGGGTACGGTTGTAGTGTAAAGAACTTTAATTTTTATAGTTATTTTTCGGTTTTTTTGGCAATACCAATAGGTTGTATTGTTTTGGGTATAAATGTGTTTTTTTATTTATTGTAGCACTCTTGTTTAGTTGGTTTTGTGTATTATTGCATAGTTACTTCGGGGTATTTTAGTTTTCTAATAGGATTGTGTTGTTTGGTATATGTGTGTTCTCTTCGTTTTTCGTAGTACTTTGTTAAGTTGTTTATTTTGCATGATGACTTTCCTTTTAAGATTAAGAAAAGGTGACTTGTTAGAGGTACAAGGGGAAATTTGGGGGGAAGTCAACTTTTACAAGTAAAGAAATTGGATAGAATTTTACAAAATGAGAATAATGATATATAAACGATTAAAGCGGTGAGGGGAGTTTTAGAAGAAAAAAAGGGAAAATAATCAGGGCTCGGGGTTTGAGGAGCGTAAGCAAATGAGAGATGGGTTAGAAAACCCGAGAGCTAAACTCAGAAATAAGTTAAAAAAAAAATTTTTGAATGCAGGTAAAAAAGGAACAATCTTACAAATGTCTGTTTTTGACGGGGAAAACCCACCGGGAATTTAGGGGAAACCCGGGTTTGCAAGTGTAAGCCGTTAATTCGCGTTGTTAATGAAAAGTGGGGGAGGCCCGTGTGAGTTCGAAAAAGGGGAATTGTGACCCTATAGATAAAGAACATTTTTTCAACCGTCTGAGAAAATGGGGATAGTAACAGAAAAAAATAAAATGTGTAAGATTGAGGAAGGAAAAGGAATAAATGAGGATAGAATTAGTTATGGTAAAAGGGAAGGGGAGAGACCATTCGAAAGGAAAAAACCCATTATTTGTTATTATTGCAATGAAGTCGGTCACATAAAACCCTCTTGCCCTAAACTTATGAAAACATGTTGAAACAGTGGCTAGTTTGGGGAGGGGCTCGGAAAGTGAGAACTCTTTTGGGGAATTTAAAGTTGGATTTGAATTAGGTGGTGTAGAGCAAGTTTGGTGTTAAGAGATAACGGGTCTACCATGAATTTGTGTGCGAGTAGTTGGATGGATGAGAACAATTATTTGGGGAGAGGCTGTTTGGAGTCAAAAGCCCATTGGTTGACGTATGCCATTGTTTACCTCTCGCAAAGGTAAAATTTAAGACCAAGGGAGGCAAAGTATTAATGAAGGCAGCAGTCAAAGCAAACAGCCCTTCGGGTGAACCTTACTTGTCGGGAAACCGCACAGCCGATCTAATTGAGTCAGGCAGAAAGAGCGTGCTTATAATAAATACGACTGTGACTCAAAACGTTAGTGAGGTAGTTCCTTTCGAGAAGGAAAAGGAGTTATGTTTTAACTCGAAGAGCGACCTTTCACTTGAAATCACGGATCTAAGCTAACGATAGAAATTCTATCGTTGAACCAAACGATAGGTTTCCGGCGTTTGTCGAAAAAAGGAAGGGACCTCAGCTCACTAATGAACGATTTAGTTCAGAGCGAGAGAAGTGCAAAGACCTCAATGTATTGTGGGAAAATCTAAATTAGGTTTAGACGAATGTTGTCAACAAGAGAAGGAAAACTAGAGAGGCACACTGGAACGGAAGAAGGGGACGAATTCCAAAACTGGTGTGCCCTTTGAAATTCACACTAGAATCTAACCAGTTGAGCCACCCGGGAGTGACTCATTGGGAAGGTTTCAGGAATTTAAAACTCGCCTTGAAGGCTTTTTGCGGGGAAAAGGGGAAGACGAATCCTTCAGCATTATTTGCGTTACGCACAGTTTCGCATGAAAACAAAGGTTTAGTTTCTCCCCCTCCGAATGGGTGATAGCGCGAGGAAAATTAAGACCCCTCACACCCTGGATTTACGAGAAGAGAATTGACGGGAGGAAATTTACCCGACGAAGGTTGTGAGAATGCGTTCACGAAATTGACAAGTAGATTGGTTTCGGAACTTATTCTTTTTATCCCTGAGTTCTCGAGAAATTTTATTGTACAAATGGAAGAATGCCAACAAAAAAAGGAAGACTTGGTACGATCGGAACTGCGGGGAAAGGAAATTTCTAAAAGGCGATCTGGTAATGGTAATGGCCATTTCCCTACAGAATAAAAATGGATGTACCCTTGATCGGTCCGGGAAGGGTTTTAAGTAAAATTTCGGAGTCCATATCGGGTTCCAAGGCCATGTATAGATTAGCGCCTCCTAAATGGAATAACACGTATAGAGTTTTTCTCATTGCCGAACATAGAAAAAAATTGTGGAAAGGGTTGGCGCCGCACCATATGCTACGGTTTATGTAGATTAGAGTGGTGCCTTTCAGTTTCTTTTAAATTATTCTTTTTTCTGTGTGTGAATGTATGTCTGTGTTGAAGTGTGTAAAAATGATTAAGGTGTTTGTTACTTCCAAATCCCTTGGAGCCTCTTTGGTATGCAAAATAGAGATGGATAAAAAGGAACAGCTGGTGAAACCCTCGCGGAGAATTGACAGTGTTATTTTAGTATCTGTATATTTAAATTAAGCGTTCTGCCCGAGGATTGTCTCACTGCATCAGGACCGCTCGTAGAGTTGCCAGTAGCGTGATGGAACTTCCTAGTGTCCCATGAAATGGACACTCGAAGGGGGAGTAAGCAGTTGTGACGAACATATCTTCCTTCCCCTATTTTCCAACAGATCCCGTGTCGACAGAAGCTGCGAAAATTCCGCTGAGAAGTTCCCAAAATTGCTGGGAAGGAATTTCGTAGCTGGTGAGTCGAGTTTCGGCACCCTTTTGCCCGCCAACTGACCGACAGTCAAAAGAGGCGCCTTATCATTGTGTGCCCATTTTCCGGAGAACTCGGAGGCGCTCTTCACGTCGGAGAACATTCAACTGTACACCCAGCCTTGGCGTCTTTCGACTGGCGGAAGCGAGACAGTGTTTGGCGCGGCAGAGGGGTGCGACATCAAAGGGAGGCTGAGACCGAAGAAGACAGCAGGAGGATGAGGACTGAGGCCGACAAAGAAATGAGCGGTGGATGAATAGAGGAAAAAGAAATGCGATAAAACGGGCGAGAGAGTCCGAAGAAAAAGAGACTGGATCTTGGAGGGAGCTAGTCTTATCCCTTGAGCATAGAAGATAGTGAGCCTCGCGAAGTACAGGCGGTCTCCTGGCTTGAAAGTGATCGAGAAAACCGGAGAGAATACGGGAAGAGACTCGAACTGATTAGGAACGAGCTCATGAAGTACAAAGCGGTCTCCTCTGGCTGGTAACCAGGAACGGAAGAGAGTGCCAAAAGAGACCCGCAAAAGTGATATTGAACTGTAATTAGAATGTACCCTTGTATTTATTATTTTGATAATTTTCATGTTCAAATAAATAGTTAGCCCAGATCTGAGAGAAGTCATTACAGTATATTGTATTTCACATTATATAAAACTATTTGCAACTAATTTTTTTTGTAGAATACCATTTAATATTTATTATATATTTTATTATAAATATTATTTATTAATATAAAATATATTTATAAAATTTAATATAATTATTTATATATAATCAAAGTAATTTTTTTATTTTTATAAAATAGAAAATAATTACAAAAAATATCATTAAATATTTAATAAACCTTTCATAAGTAAATTTATTTAATTTAAAAAAAATAATTAAATGAATTGAAGAAAAAAAAAGTTGATCGCGTGGAATCGAACCCTAACCTCCAGCATAGAAAGCAGACGATTTACCAATCAAGCTACGAACTCGTTGCGTAAAATTAAAATTTAATTGTATAAAAGCTAAGCATGAATTTCGAAGCCCGATTTCTTCGAATTGACTGGCCATTCGAAGGAATTACATTGAGGGGTGAACACCCTAAAAGAGTACTACTTTTACACCAAGTCTCGATCCCAAATGAATTTCCTTAGTCGTGCCCTCTCCTTGTTAGAAACATTATGAATAAAGGTACTGGTTTTAGATTAATGATTTCGAATAATAATAAAATTATCAAAAATCAGTTATATAATGATATTGAGCAATTTATATACAAAATAGCAATTAAATATAGTATGCCTATAGAGGCATTCACAGAATTCAAAGGTAAAATTACAAAGCAGCTTAATAAATATAACTATGGTACAGATAATAAAATCTTTTTTAATAATATTAAAAGTCAGATTAAATATTTACAAAATAAATTTATTATAGTTTATGTTGATAAAGTGCCAGGAAATTTTGCCTTCAAAGTAATCTATTATAATTTAATGATCAACAATTATTTCGATAATAATCAGCTTTTATTAAGTCTTCTGTTTCTGATAGAGAAATAAATAAACGTATCTTGGCTTTTCATAAACAGTTAAAATTCAATTTAATAATAATTTTAAAATTCCACATATATTTCTTACTCCCAAATTTCATAAAAACCAGTTAAATTTAGGACAGTTACAAATGGTTTTAATACATATATCAACAAAACAGGCAAAATTCTCCATGAAATATTGCATGAAACAATAAATAATCTTCAATCCACAGCCATTTTTAAAATAGTAAATCCTTGTTGAAAAATAGAAAGAAAAAAAAATTTATTCAGTCTATAGTTTAGATTTTGAAGATCTCTTTAACTCTATTAATATTGATGTTTTGGGGGAACTCTTCGTAATCGGGTTTTAACCAGTTAAAAACCAAGATCACCAAACAGGCGGTATCATTCAAATTGGTGCGTCTATTAAATCTGGCTACGTCCGATTTAGAGCAACCGAATAAAAGAGCAGAAAAATGGTGGAATGGGTTTTTCCCGAACATAATATAGTCCGAAATATAATTACTTTTTTTTTAAAGAAAATACATAAAAAATAAATTTTTTAATTTCAGTTTTGGGCTTAATTTGAATGTAACAAATTTTCAAAGAGTTTTGGTAATAAATGTAAATGAAGAGATTAAAATAGAAGAAATTTGTACATGAAACGCTCTAAAACAGTTCTTTTACATTTAAAACTTTTTATCAAAATTTTCCCAAATTTTTTCTTTGGAACAGTTGATATTTTTTTTTTAAATTTAGAATTCTTTTTTTTAAATATGAAAAAAAAAATTATAGAAATTTGAGAAAATACTATTAAAATTAAAAAGATTTTTAAAATTTTTTTCTTTTATCCCCTTTATTTATTACTTTTTTATTTATTATCTTATACTTTTTTATATATTATTTTTTTTTTTACAATAAACTATTTTTGATAAATTTATATAATAATTTTTTAAGGTAAAATCAATATTTGATTTAAAAAATTGGTTTTTAAAATACCAATATATATATATTTACTAAAAAATTTTTTTCAGTAAAATTTTAAATTTTTATTCTTTTTTTTTAAATTTTGGGGTTTTTTTATGTAAAAGTTTAATATTTTTTTACCTTTAGTTGTTCCCTTCAATAAACGAATTGAATTATGCAAGGATTATCGATTTTATAATTTTTATTATTTTAAAGCTTTTTTTTAAAAAAAAAAAAAGTATTTTATCACTGGCCTAAATTTTTTTTCCTAAATGGTTTTATTTTTTTTTTAAATTATGTCTTTTTTTTACAGGATACACTTGATCATCTAATTTACTATTGCAATCCTAAAATTAACTACTTTCTTGAATAATTTTATTTACTTTTTTCAGACTTGTTTAAAATTTAAAAAAATTTTTTGGTAATATTTAATGATTGGAAATGTTATCTCTGAAATTGGAAAAGGAAATGTAAACGAAATTGGTTTTCATTTTTTAACTGCCACAACCCCACATTCACTATAGGGAGAAAAAAAAATCAAATTCAAATATTATAACCCTTTGCATTCCATTTTTCAAAATTTATTTCTTCAAATAAAAAATCAGTTTTAATGTTATTTTTAAAAAAATGTAGCTATCTTTCCTGAAATTTTAGAATATTTCTAAAAATTTCTATAATTTTTATTTTTTTTTAAAAAACTTAAAAAAGTACACATTAGTGTGATATATAATTTCAAAAAATTTTTATTATTAAAATTAGGGGTACTTTTACTCTTTTTAATTATTTAAATATATAAAAAAATAGTTTTACCAATAGTTTTTTTTTTAATCAATATTTAAATTAAAATTTTATCTCTGTAAATTGTTTCAGAGGAAAGACGAGATAACGAAGATACTATAAAATTTTTTTAACTCCCTCCACATTCCTATAGGAAGAAAATAAAATTCAAATGTTATAATCCCTTGCCTTTCGTTTTAAAATTTATTTACTCAAATACAAACGCAGTTTTATGTTATTCTTAAAAATGCAGTTATCTCTCAAATAATTTTTTGGGGAAAATTTTCTAAAAATTTTATACTTTTTTTTTCAAAAACATTTTTATTACAATTAATGCTTTTTTTTTGAAAGCTCGTCTATTGACCCCGACATCGATTTGTTTTTTAAAAAAAGAAATTATCCACATTTTTGGTTTTTTTCGCTTTTTTTAAAAACCCAAACAAAAAAACAAAACTTTACAAATTTAAAATAAATATGTACCTATACATATCTAATTCAAATTTTAAAAAAATTGTAAAAAAGTTTTTATTTTAGTAAATTAAAAGAGTTAATTTTATTTCAATATTTTAAAAAAATTATGTTAACTTTTTATTTTTTTTTTTTGCAATTTTGGGTCATAAACACCCATGGTTTAAGACACGAAAAAAAAAATTCACAGTTTTCAAGTATTTGAACCATCCTTTTCCCTGATTTATTATTGTCGTCAAAAATACGATAAAAGGCCGTTGGGGGGGGGTTAAAAAATTTAAACTGCCTCTTCGGCGGAAGAAACGTCTCTATATTGCAAACGGGTACTGCGTCGCTTTTCCCCAAGATAAAACGACCCTTCTCTATTGTTCAAAAAAAAAACTTCCCGTGAAATTTCCCAATAGCAACCCCTGTTTCATAAGGACTTTGTTGACCATTCCACCCGGGCACTGATGTTTCTTCCGACCTGTATGATCCTTCCGACAAGAACGATCTTTGCAGCTGGCACGTAATAAAAAAAAAAAACACCCCAGGTCAGTATCTCTTTCTCCCCCCCCCCCCCCAAAAAGGTGTGGAATGTTTCCTTTTGCGCTTTCTAGTTTTTTTTGCGAAAATTTTTCAAAAACAAAAAAAGAATTGGCTGATCTTAAATCTAGTATTTTATTTGGTCCCCTAAAAAGATTTAACAATATTTCAGTAATTTAACCAATTTCAACTGAAATTAAAGATAAAATTACAATTTAATTAGTTTGAATATCGATGTACACATTAAAATAAAATTTGCATCACTTTAAAGATATTTAAATTCATGTTTTCCCTTAAACCCCACAATTTTCTAAAAAAGTTATTGCTATTTTAAGTTGATAACTTTGCATATTCTTTGTTACCTCAAATTTTTTTTAAACAAAAACAAAAAGTTTATTTATAATTATAAAAATCCCCGAATTTCCATCAAAAAATTATTTTTTGAAAAGTTTCTAATAAAAATTTTTGTCATCAAAAACTATTCACAAAAAAAAAAAAAAAAAAAAATGTTAAAAGAAAAATGACGTTAAAAATTTTTAAACTTTGTTATTCAAACTTTCAGTTATTATTTTTTTGGGATATGGGGCAACAAAGGCTATTATCACATTATTCAAACATGTTTGCATACCTACTAAACAAAAAAGTTGGGGTAAATTGCTTTTAGCCAATTTTTTCAAGAACAACGTTATTTTTTGGGGACATCACTAAAATTATTAATTTTTTCCTTACATATTATTCTCTTGCTTTATCATCTCCTAAAAAAATAACTTGGCAAATGTTACATACTTGAAAACTAACTGCCCCACACACACACACATAATTTTTAAAACTGATTTGATTAGACTTATTTCATCCATCCCAAAAGAAAACCGAGGGAGTAGCACAACGGGGAATTTTTTTAAGGAGGGTCCGGGGTCGAAAATTCACCAATTTTGTATCATGTTCCTTTTTGATTTTTTATTTTTAGGAACAAAAAAAAGTAAAAAATTTTTGAATAAAAAATTACATTAATTAAAAAAATTAATCTTTAAAAACAAATGCTAAATTAAATTTTTTGTACTATACTTGAATTATAATCAATCGGAAAAAAAACTGGGTTTGGGAGGGGGGTCGGGCCCCCGGCCCCCAGTGTGGCCTCTGTTCATATCAAATAAAAGTATGTTGCATTTTTTTAAAAATGGAATTGATACTCACAAAAAAATTTTTTGTAAATATGCTTTGGGAAAAATTAAATAGCTGGTGTTATCCTTGTATTACTGAACTGCGTTCAAAATTGGGGGAAAACTCTATCAAATTAAAATTATTTGTAGTGATTTGGAACCAGTTCCTTACTTTTTCGGAATATCGCCTTTAATAAATAAGTTTGGGAAAATCTATAATTCAAAAAATTTTTTAAAAACTCTTCATAATGTAAACAATGTACTTGAAAGCCGAAGCCACTTTTTGGGTAAGGCCAAATAATTGGAGGTTAAAAGAGGGAAAAAAATTTTAAAAACAGAAATGTACCACCGCCCAGAGTGAATCGGGAAAAAAATTTCTGCCATCAAGAGAAAAAAATTTAAATGAGATCTATGGGGAAAAAAATAAGTAATAATAATAAAACATCGGTTTTTGTGGTATAAAACAAAAAATTTAAAAAGAACCTTGTATTACTGAAAAATTTTTTAAAAAATTTATTTAGATTCTTTTTTCCTGTTTAAATTTTCAATATTTAATTATAACATAATAAATTATACATATGGGAACAGTAGGGGCCCCCGGGGGTTGCCCACTGTTTATTTTTAAAATTCATAGAATTAGAAAATGGCCAGTATCACGTTCCCAGTGAAATATAAAGCATCCTTTAATTTAAAGGTGTCTTTTTTTATAAAAAAATGAAAAAAAAATTTTTACCCAAAAATTTCTTTCACGACGTATCTAAAAAATCAAGACTGAATTATGTATCATTAATACTAATTTTAAAAAAATTAAAAAGGTCTCTCCTCACATATATTTTACATACATTAAAAATTTTCATTTTTCCTATATTATTTTCAAATATGAAATACTAAAATGGAATTTAATCAGGTTATCTTAAGTTTGGTTTAATTTCTAAATACATTTCATCGAAAAACAAACCTATTTATTTTTGATTTATTATTGCTGTGTTGAAAACAATACAAATTTCAATCATTTGTTAATGGGAAAAATTATATAAAACAAATTATTGATGGTAATAAATTATAGAAATTAAAATTTTTTAAAGCAATTAGCTATATTCAAATCAGTCAAATTTTTTTTTTGAAAATATTAAAATTTTTTTAAAAAAAATGTAAGGATAAATAAATAGCTTTTTTGTTTTTTAAATTTGGGTATATTGGAAAAATTTTATTTGGGGATCATTACTTGAATTTTTTTTTTTTAAAAGTTTTTTAGTGGGGAGGGCTTTCTTTTACCCTTTAAAATTATTTTATTTTCTCTGGATAAAAAATTTTAGGATTTGGTTTTTTTAATTTTTTTTTTTTCTTTTTTTTTTGCGATAGGAAAGTTTAAAAAGTCGTGGCTTTTTTTTAAAAAATGCATATTTACAAAAAAAAAAAAAATTAAAAATTGAAATTTTTTAAAATTGGTGTGAAAATTATACATTTCGTTTAATTGTTAAAATAAAAAAAAAATATAGTTTATTTGTTGTAAACAGAGGACTTTTTTTAAAAAAGTGAAACAAATTCAGTGAATCATTAAATATTAGCCATTATTCACCTGCAAAGGGGCGAATAACGGCTAAGTTTTTTTATATTAATCACTGAACAAAAGTCGTAATATTTCTTATTTCGTACTAGTTGAAGGTATTTAATTAAAAAAAGTAGATCTTTTTTCAATAAATGATTTGGGAAAAAAAAAAAATTTCCGTGGTTTTTTAATTCAAGACAAAAAGGGAAAGTAGGGAAGGAAAAATAAAGTTCTTTAGTTGAATAGGATAGTTTTCTGTATTTGTGAAACACTACCCCATTTTTGACAAAGGAATCCCCATTCTTGAATCTTTAGGACCATGTAAAAACGGAGTATAGCTGTTGACCAAACGGACGTTTCTAAACTTAAAATATCAAAAAAATTTTTTTTTTAGTTTTGAACAAAAATAAAAAAAAAAGGGGTTCATATTCCAAATGTTTCAATTAAAAAAAATTTTTCGTTTTTTAAATTTTTATGAACTTTTATTTATGTTATGTATTTTAAAAATAATGTAATTTACCTTCGTATTTAAATGATAAAAATTTTTTGCTTTGAAAAAAAATTTATTGACAAAAACCTCGGTCAAGGACGAGGATAAATAAGTTAACCAGTAGGGCTGATTGCATAAAAAAAAAAAAGCCCCTCTTTTCCCCTACAAATTATTATAATTTCGCAATATTTTTTATTTAAATTTTTTAAATGGTCAGAGAAAAAAAGTTACATTAATTTTGGACGTCCCCGGTCTTTCGATTAACATGACTCCCATGTTCTTTGACGGCCCCGTTAAGGGAAAACTTTTCCAACCCAATACCAAGAAGATAAAACGATCATAATATGTAAATGAGATATACTATAAAAGGATATCTTTGGGAAGCTTAGAATAGCGCGGCAGGCTCAAAATAGTATTTTGGGGAAATTTTTCTGATCAATAGCGTGACAAAGCTTATGTGAAATTTGCGGACCAAAATTGGCATTGCGGATCAAGAATCTTCAAAATATAAAGTTTATAGATAATATTCTCAGGTCAAGGGAACAGAACTGAAAAAAAGGAATATTAGAAAAAAGTAATTAGATAAACAGGATTTTTTGGGATAATTGAGATAGAGGATCTAGTTGCGTGATCGACTTAAATGTGATTTAATTTGGGTTTGACCTCACTTTAATTAATAATTGTCAAATTAGAATTTAAGTAATATAAGTTATTCTTAAAAAAAGTCGTATTAAGAATTATGTCTCATCTTTTTGATAATCCACACCTCTAGCTTACGCGGAACCGGCACGACATGGTCATCACAGGATGGCTATGTCTCAATGGCCCGAACGTATTTAATTCTGGGTTGGTAATGTAGGTGGAAATACGATTCTACCTGAAATGTACTTTTCAGGGTCGGAGAATGTTGCAGAGTTTATCGAGTGTATCGATAACAATATACAGTTACTTGAAATCCCAAGTAATCTGTCAGGGTGCTTACTTAAAAAGTCATCTCAGGGGAAGGGCTCAAGATTGGTATTCGATATTTGGTTCGTTGTTAGTGCAAAATACAGCCACGGATTTTGGGCAGCTCAAAGCTGAATTTAGCGAAGGCTTTTCCCGCGATCAAAATAAAAAGAACTACAGTCGGAGTTTTATATCACAGCAGGAAGAAATCAGGAGGCGACTGATTTCGTTTATAGTTTACAAAATGAGAGAAGTTTAGAATTGGGAATGTCCCAAGCAGACTTGGTGGATCATATTTTAGTTCGACTCGAACCACAGATCCAGGACTACGGAAGCCCGAAATCCACAAATACGATACAATTTTTTAGAAGTCTTGGCTAAATTCGAAGAGAGTATTCTGCAAATTACAAAGGGGTTACTCATTTCGAAATGAGCGAAATGATAATTTAAGAGAACCGTGAAAATAAGGGTTCGAGTGATAATTTCAATCGAGGCGATAGGACCAAGGGGACGATTAAATATGTAAAGTAATGATCAACCTCAAGAGGTGTCGACAAGAGAGACAATTAGACTTCTCCGATATGTATAGCACCCGTAGAACTTCCCACGTGCCTATCTTATTAAATAACACCATTTTTTAAAGCGCTTTTGGGACACCGGAGCAGATAAATCTTTATATCGGAAAAAAGTATATAGAAAATATTTTTTTTTATAAACAAATAAAAAATCCGAGCCCCGGTAATAACAGCACAGGGGTGCGAAATGCCAAACATGGGGATCGTAGAATTAAAATTCACATGACAACGAAAGAAATTGGTCATTTCATGTGCTGAAAGATTTAGAATACCCAATGTATTCTGGGTATCGATTTCATAAGTGGGTCAAGAATAGTATTAGATTTTGATCAGAAATCGTTAAAAATTCAAAATACACTGGTTGAAGATAATAAGGTAAATAAGGAAATTCACGTTAATGGGTCAGAAATGAAGTTAAACATGGTGGCTACACTTTACCGAAAAAACCCTGGGAATAGTATAATTGGTGATAAAATTAATTGTGCCATAATCAAAGATTTGGTACTTACTTCGGGAACAATTAATAAAGGAACAAAAAAAGACCCAGAATTAGGTCATATATATAGATATTTAGAAAACCCGGAAGATAACTCGGTTAATGCAACGATATGTGAGAATTGGTCCCACGATTTCCGTTTAATTGAAGGATTGTTATTTTATGCGAAACACGCAACGTCATTAGGTGAAATGCGTGTATACATTCCAAAATTTTTAAGGAATGAAATAATGAGAGAATTTCATGACAAGCCAATAAGTGGACACGTAGGCAGATTTAAAACGTATCATAAAATTCGGGACGTTTGTTATTTCCCGTACATGAGAAAATTTATTGATCAATATGTCTCTACATGCCATATGTGCCAAGTTAATAACTATAAAACGCGTTACCAGCTGGTCGGTTAAACCCAATTATATCGAATTATCCCGAATGAGATAGTGACGTTAGATTTGTTAGGCCCGTATCCTTAAAATCGAGAATAAGACGTAACCGCTATATTTTGGGAATAACCGATCATTTCAGCAAATGGGCGAAATTATACCTCTTAAAAGGCCTCATCTCGTATAATAGCGGATTTTTTGATAACTTTATTCGCGTTATGGGGCTCCAATAAAATTAATAAGTGATAAGGTCCCCAATTTATATCCGAGATTTTGAGCACTTAAGTGAAAGATTAGGCATAAGGCATGTGAAACTGTGCATATCGACCACAAGCAAATCGGACTGAAAGAGTTAATCGAGATATAGTGCAAAAAGATTGCAAATTATGTTAATGATCAACACGATACTTGGGATCAATTTCAGTGAGTTTGCTTACGTATTCGTACGGCGGTGAATGAAACAACGGGAAACACCGCGAATTATTTTTTGGTCGAAAATTGATTACACCATTTCAAAAACTAGGTTATGATATCGAAAGCTCTAAATTCAAAATTCAAGATATACAGAAAAGCTTTAAAAAAAGCTAGACTAAGTACGAAAATTAAACAGGAAAAGGGGGGAAAATATTATAATAGACGTAGAAAAGACATAAAAAAAAAGGTAAATGATTGGGTTTATTGAAACACACCCTGTAAGTTCAGCAGCTAACAAAGTAGTGCTAAATTTAAACAAAAAATTTTAGGGACCTTATAGAGTCTTAGAAGTTAGGAACTTTAATAATATTGTAATATGGAAATCAGGAAAAAAAATTAACAGTTAACGTAGATCAAATAAGAATATAAACGTCATAGGAAATGTGACGAGGGGAATTGAACAGGATCCCAAAAATATAAGATCAAGTCAGGCAACTCGTACTTCGGAAAAAGTACCCAAGGTTAAATAGTCAC
>BMAV01010600.1:0-26387 GCA_019973955.1 Trichonephila inaurata madagascariensis | reverse complement strand
AAATAAAAGTTTTTTGTTTAAATCTACCGCGCCCCCTTAATGTAAGTTTAGCTAATTTATTAGAAATTTTTGGTTATATTCTTAATGTTATATTAAAATTTTAAAATGTCGATTCATTTCGAAATCCCACACCCTAGTTCACGCTGAAAAAAAAGATATGGTCGTCAAGAAGGGCCTATCACAGGTTTTTTACATTAACCGACAGAAAGCAAAAAGTAACTAATACAATCATAAGTATAAAAAAAAAAAAAACCCAAAATTTATAAAAATAATTTTACAACCAAAACTTAAACCCCGAATCTTGGTTTTTTTTTTCCTTTTTGTGTTAACACATTAAAATTTTTTGGGTTTTTAAAAAAGAAATCAAATAATCATATTTCACTAATTCAAAGACATAAATCGCTCAATCAATTGTGTTAAACATCTGTGAGTATACACTACAAAGACAAAAAAGATTTTCAAACACAAATATCCCCCCCTACAACACACACAAAACACTCATACTCATACAAATATTAATTCACACCAGCAAAAATCCAAAAATTTATTCCCCACTTATTCCAACATTTTTCCAACGATATTAAATAAACAAAATAAACCCTAAAAATTAAGTTTGAAAATAACGTTTTTTTTTTAAATTTAAAGAAGTTTAAATCAAGCCCCTTCTAAATTGTTAAATTTTAGCATGGGTCATTCTCACAACCATTATAACAAGTTAATCACAATTAATGGCGTTATCTTCTACACGTTATTTGTTGAGGAAAATTAGAATTTTTAATTGGGAATATAATTAACATCCCCCTCATTAGCTCGCAATGAATTTACTAAGTCTATATTATTTTATGGAACAAATTTTCCAACGGCTCTAATTTCCCTTTTGGTCGATCTACGACCCAATCCTACTCAACCCACTTTAATAAAAGAATCTGCTTTACAATTTTTCCAAATTTGATCAGAAGCTATATCGATGATTCGTGATACATCAATCTCTCAACCCACCCAAAATCGAGTCATTAAATTACATCCATAAGAAGGACATACAAAAATAAACCTCACTTTTTTAAAATGTACATAAAAGGCGTAACCCGTGGGATCCTTCCATAACTCCCTCATGAGAGAACACGAAAATACCCCAAAATCCAGTACAGTGACCCATGATGCCGCGTTGTTCTTTTTTTGCAAAAACCCTTTCCCTTTTTAATAAACGATAAATCTCCTCGCGTCACCGGCTCAAATTTCCACACTTTAAAACAGATACGTGGGGACGGGTATCGGCCCCCTTCCTTAAATTAACCGGTACGGGTTACGCCCCATCCCTTCCATTTTAAATCTAAAATATATTCTATATTCTCTCGTAGCGAATTAATTAACATTTGGGATGTACAACAAGCTTTTATTTTAAACGGCTTTCCCGTATTTAAATTAATATCCCTCTGTCTTAAAGAAATCGTCCCAGGATCTGAAGAAAACCCTTCTTTCTTTTTAGTGTTAATCATTCTTAAATAGTTACTGATCAGGCGGTACAAAATACAGTTGACTTTCCTTAAAAAAACCCCTGAAAGTTAAAATTCATTAATATCTTTACCGAATAGAGAATTCCGGAATCTTTCACTATTCCCTCTGAGCTATCCTCCCTACACAAGTTTGCCGAATTCGGCTTCTTACGGTTCAATTTTATTAAATTAAGACGATAAATGGTACTGCGATCTCTTTTTCCGTATAAATCTATCTCGAAATTAAATTCTGAACTAAGGCTAGACCTATTATCCGTCTCTAAACTGTTCTTATCAATCTCCTTTGGTTTTGAGAGAGGAAACGCATTGTTAACTCACCTCTCAAGCCTCCCCGCACATCTGCTTTACATATGTTTTCTTTTTCCCCATTTAACTGCCCTGCTATCTTAGCCATTGTATTTCGAAAACCTTCACGATTCACTGTTAACTGCTTTTAACCACACATTAACATCACAATGGTATTTTTTTCCTCGCAGATATTTCCACAAATCAAGATTTCAGGGTTTACCACTTCCTTATCTCCTATCAATTCTAAAGAACCAACTCCTATTTTATCAGATTTTCTTACCCGCTGTGCACACATCACGACTGCTCTAACATTTTCTCCACCTGCGATCGACCCCACTTTCCTTTCATAATCACCAATTCTATCCACATTGATTTCTTTCCCATTCTCAACCTTAAACCTATTATTCTTTTCTGTTCCTATCCCTCTTATTCAGACGGGGAAAACGTTCGTCCATCTCAATTGGGGGAATTTCATTTTCAAAATCACAAGATATGGCATTCCCCACGCTTTTATTAATTACCGAGTCTATTAAGGGCCCTTTAAAATTTTAAACCGGTTTCCCCACTAACTTTGGGTATTTTTTGACAAACAATAAACTTTTTGGGGAGATTGTTAATCATTTTCCCCCTGATTTAAATTTATTTTCTTTTAAATTATTTCTGAGTTGAGTTTAAAATTTTTCTAACTAAAATTTTTCCTAGCTAGTCTACGCCCCTCGGATTTAATTTCACGTTTTTTCACTTTCCCCTTTTTTCCCCCGTTTTCCCCCAAAATACCCCCCAAAACAAACTTTTAAACCCATTTCATCATTATAGTATTTACCTTTGAAAAATTTCTCTTCTTAATTTCCATCTTAGGTAAAAGTAATATTTCCCCTTAATTTTTTCGTTTTTTCTAACAATAGTTTTTTTTTTCTTTTTAAACAAAAAACCCCAAAAGATGCCCCAATACACACAAAACCAAATTTCCAAACTTAATCGTTACAAAATTATAAAAAATACTAAAAGGTAAACTAACAATACACTAGACCTAGATTTTTAACTATTTTTTTACAAATTTTCCCAACCCAAAAACCAACACAATAACCTACTCAACACTGTAAAATCAACGCTACAAGTATTACTAGTATATAAAAAATTTTCCCACAAATCTATCCCCCTCAACAATATCCTCCCACAAAGGGCTTGAAAAACAAAAAAAGATAACTATTTATATACCAAATTTCACAAATCTAAACATTAAATTAATTTTCCTTTTATTTTTTACACTTCATACAAAACTTAAAAATCTTTCTAGCCCTTATTGGAAAAAAATTTACCAGTCTTTTTTTATTTTACCTTTTAAAAAAATAATACAAAAAAAATACTCAGTTGTTTTTCCCCCAAAAAAATTTCAAAGAAAAGGGGCTCACCTTAAAAAATTTTTAGAGAAAAATATAGGAAACTCAGGAATTTTTAAAAACACAAGGAACTTTTGAAAAACAGCACCTTCAAAACAGGCAGGAACTGGGAAAACTGAAACTCTTCGGTTTTTATAGCAGGCTCTTTTTTGCGGGGAAACCCCGGGGGAACTTCTCAAACAGGCACACTTCATCACTAACGGGGAAAGGAAACCTCTTGGGATCCCGGCACCCGAAGATCAGGCGTCTTTAAAAATTGTTCATCACTTTCCCACGGCTGGCATTTTTCTATTTCGATAAAACTGGGTTCGGGCATCTATTTCTCAAATGCCATATCTCACCCCTGCCCCAATATAATATATATATATATATATATATATATATATATATATATATCATATAGCTGTAACGTCGTGGTAAAACAAATAAAAAAAAAATTGTCACAGCAATTTTAAAATTTAAAGCATATTTATTTGTTATGGGTTATAAGCCCCACTATACTGTACTACACTAATTCTATAGATATAAAGTCACGGTTTAAATCCCAAGCCTAGTCGTATATCTCCGGGAGTTCAATCTTTTCCCCCCTTGCCAATCCTTTTTTTTCCCGGGGCTTCCAGTTTTCTCCACCCAGTGCTCTCTTTAAATTTTTTTCCACCCGGGGTTCCCCCCAAAAACCCCCCTTTTAAAAAAAGCTGCAGACCCAAACACGCCCTCGTCTATTCTCAGCGGGCCCAAAAAAAGGTCTTCCTCGGCCACATTTTTTTTGTTTGTCGGCAAACACAAACACATTCTGGTCCCCCCGGAAACTAAGGGTGCCAAAATTCAACTAACTTCTGAACACCCTTTTTCATCACACCACCTGGGTTCTATCATCCCATTCTCTCTACACCGACCGAGGCGACAGGGTTCTTTCATACAGGCTTCGCCTATTGCCAATGGGATCCTGGCTTTCTTTGACCATTATAACTCCTAGATCGGATGTTGGCGTTTGCCTGAGGTCAGACAATAAACAATGACCTCACGGCCACGTGCACTCGTCCCTAACATCTGTTCGGAGCCATAAAACGCAGCATGAATGGAAGGTGGGGTTCACCCAATCGAAGACGTCATAGAAGTCTGAAAATCCGAATGATATCCCATCGGCCATGAGTCTATTTCTACACTAATCGAATGACCGTGATCTCACTGTTGAAGCGGTAGATTTATTTGAATTAAGGTTTTCTTTCCGAATACTGTATTCACATAAAAATTTGGTTGATAATTAGAACAAAGATAAACCATTCTGTATCCTCCTTAGGGCCTTACAATATCAAATGCATCATCTTTATTCCCTTCAATAGTGTCTATTGATTCATTAAGGTATCCGACTACGTTCTGAACCGTGATTTTGCAAAAGTGTATGAATGGATAATATTTATGATATTTAGTGTCACTTAGATTAGAAAATGTATTTAAAATTGTTTTAATAATAGTATTACAATAAAAAATTTATTTAAGTACAATATTTTGACAAAAAAGTAAAATAGAATGACCCATTTTCAAAAAATATTCTTCTTTTGTGAAAAATGCTTCTATTATAATAATATTTTGCCAGTATATAGCTCAGATCTCTCAATAGAAGCTTAAATAGAATTTTTGAAATATATAACTATAAGTGGGTTTATCCATATTTTACGACAACAGAGAGGAGCAATTTTAAGAAAAACACGTCGATAATTATTTCAAATCGTAGTAACTCTGAAAATAATGTGAATTTTTCAAAACTCGTACTTCAGACTCTATGGAGAAGTCTTCACTTTATATAAGCGAAATATTATTATTTTAGAAGCATTTTTTATAAAAGGAGAACATTTTGAAAAAATATTTTCCTAAGTTAATTTTTTGCAAATATATTGTATTTAAATAATTTTTGTTTTGTCAAAATATCCTTAAAATCATTTTATACAAGTATTCTAACCTAAGTTACATTAAATTTCATGAAAATTATCCATTTATGCACTTTTTTAAAATCATGGTTCCGAACATAATCGAATACCTTAAACAAGAATGACTTTAAAAATCTTTCCCTCTTTTGTCAGCATTTCTCTCGCCCTCTTTTCGTATACATATATATTTATTACTTGCACTCGTCCTATGCCTTGTCTCAAGATGTCAAATATACATATAGCATTTTGATTACCCCTTTGATTCCACTGAGTGAAATAGGCCACTAAGCATATAATATAAATCGACCCATTAGCATACTACCTTCTAAATTTTTAAAAAATAATAATATTTATCAGCTCTATACAATTTTCATCAAAATGCATCATAAGTATAAAAGTTACCATTTTATACAGATTCTTTATAGCTTTATACACTTAATTAAGAATATTTATACCAAATATGAAATGAAACAATTTCTAATGGGGCTGCGTATTGGTATTTAACATTTGCGGACCTAGTAAATTCCGTAGGAGCTGGTATCACTTTTTAGCTCGGCATCCTACAGGCGATACCGTTCACTACAAGTAATTTTGAGGCCCAGTTTCCTCCCCAGAGTTAGGCACCTGAGCTCTGATGATGCGAATCTGTACTGCGACATAGCCATTCTGTGATGACTATGTCTTTCCGGATCCGCGTAAGCTAGAGGTGTGGGATTATCAAAATGATGAGACATATTGGGTTCTTAATACAACTTTTATTAAGAATAACTTATATTACTTAATTCTAATTGACAACTTTCTTAAAGTGAGAGTTAACACCCAATTAAACCTTATATTTAAGTCAGATCACGCAACTAGATCATTTATCTTAATTATAATAAATAAACCGATTCATCTAACTTCCTATACAAAATATTACCTTTTGCAGATCTCCTTCCTTCAGTGATTGAGTAATATCTATAATGTAACTTTATACGTGAAGATTCCAACTTCTTTATAATGAACGTATCTTTCTTCCAAAGCTATAGGACATCTAACTCTTGATCCGAATGATTCCACACTAAGTTATCTCTAAACTTGCCGCTCCTTATCATCAAAGCTTCTATCCTTTTAAAGTATATCTCATTTACCTATTCTATTCGTTTGTCTTCTTGGTATTGGGTTGGAAAGGTTTTGCCATTAATCGTGGCCGTCAAAGAACATAGGAGTTATGTTAGCAGAAGGACGCGAGAGACGTCACAGTACTAGGATTTAATATTGCCGAAAGCACCCGAGATGAAACCATTATACAAGGTATAAACTGTAAAAAATTAAAACCAGTGTCGCAAAACCCCATGGTTGGATAAGATCTACTGTGCCCATCTCAGTTTTCTTGACATGGGGCACTGAGATGCATGAATAGTTGTTCCGTTCATGTGGTCAGTCTGACACGAACCCCTAGCGTTTAAATCTCAAGCAATCTTGGAACTCCTTCATCGATCTATTGAAGGGAATGCAAGATGTAATATCGTGAAGCAAGTTTAATTAATAAGAAAAAACAAACATATTTAGTTACAAGATACGCATTTTACGATTAACTTCTCGTAAGAATACCGAATATTTCCCCTCGTCTAAAACTCGTACTTTAATTATCATCCCTATTTCTTAGTATTTGTGGATTGTTGCAATAATTTTATTTCCTATTTAACTATCGGAATAACGCTTTCAAAATAACCCCAAGTATTCTAGTAATAGTTTGGATATTTTCCAATTAACTAGACGCAGCAGTGAATAAATAGAAGAAAAAAGAACTGTGATTGACAGAAATGGCGCAAAATATCGAACCTCGTTAAAATTACTTGTGCGATTCAATGAGAATTAAAAGTACAGCTCTCTTCGAAAGGGTTTCTCTAATTAAAACCACGTCTCGCTTCTTTTGCTTCACGCTGTCTGCAGCTTGGAAAAGATTTGTAGAGGTAGAAGTTCCGATAATCAATCAAAAGGAACATTAATAATAAATTAAAAAACACACGTTTAAATGGCACATTTATCCAATGTTTTCTTAGCCATGCTTCCATTTCTGTAGAGAAAATAAAAGTAGGTTTGATTGTCTATGATTGTTTGATTTATTATTCATCAGTATATCACTCAGAAGAAATCACAGAGATAATAAAGATGGACCTTTCCATTCTAAACCTTGGATAAGGGACGAAGACGACACTTAGCCTCCCACTCTCCAATACCACCACCAATATAAAGAGTTGGATTCTCGGTAGATTTAACGTGTCTCAACTCTCTACAAGATGGGTTACAGATTTTATATTGACTCTGTTTTTTATTATTCCCAGCAAATCTTTTCGTAGCCATGATGGTTTTTCTCAAAAAGTACGGAAAAGAGAAAGACATTACATCATAAAGAAAAAGATTGAAGGAGTGTTTATTAACGCCCCACGATAAAGCTGCTCCAAGAGTATTGGAGGACTTTCAGCTTCGACAAATTTAACCCGCATCAGTCCCATTTCACTCGAATCTTTAGTGCTTCGAACTTATGAAACACCAGCCACGAGTCCGCGAACATGGCCACTAGGCTACCTCAAGGACAAGAGTGAGGCCAGAAGGGGGGGAGATTATGAATACCTGATTTCTGAATTTCATTCAAAATGAATTACGTTATCTCTGTACTGGAAATTAAAATGCATGCATGTACATGAGTTAGTGCAGCAATGTGATCCGAGATCGTCCAATCATTGTTGTAATTTAAATGTAAAGTGAATAGATGGCGCTGCAAGTTACATGAGAGTTCTTTTAACTTGAAGAATGAGTTATGTAATGTTTTTTGAATTGTTTACATGTCTTCTGTGTTGTCTAAGGCAATAAAATGAACTGAGTAAAATATGAACTAATTTATTGGAATAACGTAAATTGAATTAAAAATTTAGGATATATAACAATCACTTATGGGAAAAAAAAATCCGAAACCATCTTTGGACTTTATACATTTCTGAAGGGTTAAAGCTAGCCATCATTCACGTCAGTGTGAGGTCTAAACGAAGAAAGAAACATCTCTGCAACATCATCAAGCTTTTTATTCTTATCAATTTTAGGTTGCAAATTCTCTCTCTCTTTCTCATACTAAATAAATGGCATTTCTCAACAGCTAAAAACATTTTAATGCCATTCAGAATATTCTGTCTAAGTGAAATATATTTCTCAACGTAAGTGGCTACAAAAACAAATTAAACTCAGAAAATGTAATGCGATTGCATTTAATTTCAAATAATCTAGACTGATAGTTCGTGTGAAATAAAAGCCAGCAAATATCCCAGTTACAAAATATAATCCATGGTTTGGTCACGCTTGAATCACAAATTAATATTATGAATGAATAAATTATATTTTAAAAAATGAGATTAAAATATTTTTTAATAATAAATGCAAAAATTTGTTTTAAAATTGCCTTTACATAAATTGCTAATAACATGATGATCTACTTTAAATATTATGTTGAGATATATCCTTCGAAGCATGTGTGTAGAATGGGGGTAGCACGGAAATATTTTCTAGTTCTAGGGGTTCCTCGAAAGCACCTCTAAGTTCTAAGGGTTCCGTGACTTGAAAAGTTTGAATACCACTGATCTAGGTAATCTCGTAAGTAGATCCACCAATAGGGTGGTGCACCATCCAATTGGAGAAGGAAGTTATCAATGTCCTCCTGCAACTGGTGCATCAACCAAAGAGTTAACATATCCAAAACGTGGCCCCTTGTCAGTTTACTCGTGAAAAAAAAGGGAGTCAGTTACATTCTTTCTAGACACTGCACAGAAAGCATGTCTCAGAGGGATTTCGCATGAGTTGCACTGTAGCAATTGTCTGCGTAACTTTCCTTAGGAGCGAGACACAAACTGAGTACACCTACCTTACGGATCACTGAGGTAGTGCGTGTATTTGATTGTTACTATTTTACAGTCCCTGGAAAGTGTATATTTCTTTATGAATCACCCAGTATTAAATGTCATGTTTCTTGCAATACGTATTTATTCCAGCATTTCTCAAACGGGGTGCGCCTCTCGGGGGGGGGCGTAATAACCCTACGAGGGAGCGCGAGCCTATTGGGTTCGAAAACAAAGGATTATTTAAGAAAATTATTAGTTTATGTAAAGTATAAACAAAACAATTACATTCTGACATAATAAAAAAATTAAATACACATTTACACTGATATAATACTCTTATAAATGTATCAGTATTGCACAATGTATTCGATAATTAATTTAGCAATACTAAGTTAAGAACAAGTTTCATAATTACCAGTGACCCCATGGGATTGTCATATAAAAATTAACTCGATAATTTTTACTGTTTCAAATTAATCCCTTACCTGCCGGTTAAAAGTTACGCAAATCGCTCCCCAATGCCACCGTTTTCCATCTAGCGAGCGTATGTGATGTAATGGGGGGGAGGAATAAATAAGCAAATCCTATCAAGTAAATCCTTCGAAAACATTGTCAATCTATTTTTATTGCCTTCCAAAGCCTTCGGAATAATTTCATGGATAGCAGTAAACAGAAAGGATCGTGCTTCGGAAAGACATATATATGTGTATATATATATATATATATATATACGACTGGGGCAATTATCGTTTTAGTTGAGTGAGACATTTATATACGTCGGTAGCACTTAAGATGTTAAATTCATGTTGTAGCTTTAGCGTCAAAGTATACTGTTATTCAATTCAATATATTGTTGTTGTCTGGAGGTGATGAAAATTGGTCGCAAACAGTGAAAACTTGAGAAGCACTGATTTATACCCATTATTGAATTACAATTACATTTTAGATTACGTAATGAGTCATTTTTTTTCTTAACATACACCTCCCAACTTTCTTTTTCTAATATTAAAGTCACGGTAGCCTAGTGCCCATGGACATCAGACCGTAAACTATGTCCGTTTCCTTGTTCTCAAGCGCCACTCAAGACTCGCAGAAAGGAGGAGCTGAAGCGCGTTCAATTTGTCGAGGCTGAAAACCCTCATGTTCGCGTGGGGTGGATGTTTAACGAGGGAGATGCTAGCTCAACTGTCCCCCTCGTCATTTTACCGTAATTCGGATTGCGGGGTTCTTCACCAATAGTTATAGTCTCTGAAACGTTAATGTATTCGTCGCTTCGAAATGTAATGGTTACAAATTATACATTTGTAAATAATTTTATTTTAATTTCATTTAATATGAATGCATTTTATGTCTACCTTCTTTGTGAGTAAGAATTTTTTCGTCGTACTTTTAGCCAATACGATGACTAATGACGACAAACCTCGTAACTTTTAACCACTTTCAAGTAACGAGGATGCCACCTAAACTCACGCCCCTTCTCCGAACTATCACACAACACCAACTGGAGAGTTTTCAGCAGCAGTAGCACTCGAACCCCTTTATCTTAATCAATTTTATATTGTATGTTATTTGTGAAGAAGAACGAACCAGATGTACTCACCCAAGGTGAGTGATCATCTATCCTTACGAACATACATATTTTCTACAAACTGAGTAGTCATAAATCGAAACAAGACTTTCTATTTTTCTGAGAAAAATAATTTGGTGGATTTCTCAAAATATCATTCAGTGAAACCTGTGGGCGTTAAGTTTGATGTAAGACAAAAATCAAACTTAACACCCTTACGTTTTCAAAACGGCAGGGATACATTTTTTTAAATTCTTACTATTAGTTCACACTCTCTATATATTTATTTATTTATTTATCTTGGTGGAATTTTCAATCAATAAAAAACATTTTAAAGCGCTCCATTGAGTTGAAATTTTACATACATGATGGTTTTGGATGACAATACAGTCATTTAATTATAATTAATAAAAATTAATTCATTAAAACTAATTATTCAAAGAATTACAACAAATACAGCCACGTATTTTAAAGGATTCATTTTTACCGAGTATTAGTGACACAAGAAAATTCAAGCAAAATGCTAAAAAAATTGTTCTTTTGTTATGACAGAAATTTTAGTTTTTTTCTTCACAAATATGGAAGTATAATACTTGTATAAAAACATATGAGGAAAATAAGTAGACATTAATAATTTCATAAATTATGAAATTATTAATGTAAAATGCATTAGTTCAAAAATTTTACAAAGAAAAAAATTATATTATTGTAATTCCTCGGTAATATCCTACTTTATAAGTAACACATTCTTTTTATAGTTCTTATTTCTCTTTTAAATATATTTTTTTATCAAAACACTTTTTTTCTTACAAAAATTGGGTGTTTGTTTGAATTGCCTAATTTGTTAATTGACATTTTTGAAATGAAGTTTTATCCAACTTCCAATTTTCCGACCTCTGCAAAAGTGATATATCAATCGAAAGATAATAATACAAAGAATAAGATTAAATAATAAAAAAAAGATAGTTTAGTCATTTTTGGGGTACCAAGTCCTCCTAAGCAGCCAAAAAGTCCTTAAATTAAATATTGGCTTACATCACAAACTGCCCAAGAAATGTTAATATTTACTCCATTATCATCAATTTTAGGCACAAAATGTTAAATAATGAAAAAGAAATTAAAAAAATAAAAGTTAAAAATAGTTAGTTAAAAAATAAAAATAGATGAAAATTAAAAAAAAATAAAAAACAGAACCTAACTATATTCTTTAATTTTTTTTCTTCGCATGAACTTCATCTACATGACGGCTCACTTTAAAAATCTCCACTGTTTTTTGGCATTTATGGAAACAAATTTCGAAATGAAACAAACAATAATTTTCACCTCAGCAGTTATGATAAATCCCAATAAAATGGGAAACGTTCCTCCCTGGCTGATGGACTGCCTTTTTCAAGATTATTTGACGCTTGGGTAAGTATTTTTTTTTCGAAGATTTTCTGTTGACGTAAAAAAAATAAATCTTTTTATCCTTTAACTTAAGAAATTTCCAGAAAATAAGAGTGTAACTCAAACGGGAACTTCACAACTTTTCGTTGATAGAGCACTGTATTTCATGCTATAGAACCACGAAAAATAATAGTTTTCTTGAGGACCCCACACAAATTCTATGGGTAATGGCTGAGTAGACTTATTATTTAGTTGCGTACCATATGTGACGACTGTAGACAACAGAACTAAAAAATGTGAACCCTGATCAGGACACTAAAATAACACTTTTACTGCTTCACACTGCTTACTACTATTTTAAATTTCTACAGGTATAAAGTGGATCAGAAATCCTGCACATCGTTACCAAATCACGAATCAAAAATCCGACATGAGTTTACACGTGACCACGAAGGCAAAACAACTCCAGCAGGGAAAGATGGTCGGGCTTTGTCAAGGTATTTTGCAAGAGCGCAGGTGCCCTCTTCCCTCTCCACACACAGGAAAAGATTTCATGCGGTATTCAGAAGATTCAGTACAAACATACACCTTAGAGCAGTGCTTCTCAAACTTTCAATATACGCGACCAAATTTTCAATCATCATTTTCATCGCCCCCCCTTTATACAATATTAATGTATTGAATTCAACAATACTATACTTTGACACTAAAGTACATTACGTATTTAACCTCTTATGTGCCACCTACGTATATAAACGTCTCGCACAGCCAAAGCATTAATTTTCTGGACGTATGTATAAGTCTTTCTGAAGTACGATCTTTTCTGTGAAGTGCTATCCATAAAATTATTCCGAAGGCTTTGGAATGCAGTAAAAGGACCTTGGTAGTATTGCAAAGGATTTACTTATTTCAGAGAATTTGCTTATTTATTCTCTCTCTTTTTCTCTTCTCCCTCCCCCTAAAAGAAAACTTCAAAATGCGTTCATCTACGTGAAAAACGGTGGAATTTGGAAGCGAATTGAGTAACTTTAAATCGGTAGTTAAGGGATTAATTATAAACCGTACAAATTATCAAGATAAGTGTTAATATAAGCCAATGGGGTCACTGATAAGTATCAAACATGTTCTTAACTTAGCATTGTTAAATTAAAAAAAAAATACATTGTACGGTACTGATACATTTATAAGTGTGGTGGATTAACAGTGTAAATCGGAATTTTATATTTTATTATATCAGAAAGTATTTTGTTTGTTTACTTAATTTTTTTCGACTTTTCAATATGCTCGTGCCCTCTCGTAGAGTTATCACGCCCTACAAGGTGGGCGCGCCCCACAGTTTGAGAAACGCTGCCTTAGAGATCAAATCATTATTAAGTGAGAATATATTAATATAGTAACTCAGTGCTTCTCAAACTTTCAATACTTGCGACCCAGTTTTCTATCATAATTTTCATCGCCCCCTCCATACAATAATACATACAATAGCAAATTTGTGAATTCAATAATAATGTATTTGAAGTAAAACTACATTTCGTTTTTAATTATAAAGTGTTCAAATTATATATATATTAAATTTTATATATGACAAGCTAATAGAATTCACTAGTAATTATTAATCTTGTTCTTAATATTGATAAATATTATTATCAAATACATTGTGCAGTACTGATGCATTTATAAGTATATTATATCATTGTAAATGGGATTTTTACTTTTATTTTGTCAGAACGCATTTTGTTTTGCTTCCTTTATCTAAATTTGTAATTTTTTAAATGTTTTATTTTCGATATGCTCGTACCCCACAGTTTGAGAAACGCTGTATTAACTGGCTAAAATAAGTTTGAGATTGACCACAGCCTCCTTTCAAACAAAGAAATCCGTCTAAGACACAGCTGATGTTTTTGAAAAAAAGCCAAGATAACCCTTTGAAGTTTCTGTTAAACTTGACATTATCATACAAGTATCTAAGCAATCTCTCATCACTTATGTATTATTTTTAATCTAGTCGGGGTGCTCAGCATTCAATAATTGAAATTATTATTTTAGCTTTTGCGAACTGAAAGCAAACATTGTGTTGGGTGATCTTTTGAGAGATATGGTCAAATTCCTTCAGCACAAAATTCTTGACTAGAAATTCGCAAACCTTCACAAATTTATGTACGGAAACTAAGAATAACAATTTAATATTTTTAAGTACAACTGCACTATATGAGTGATTCTAATAAGTAAGTGTTCGATATGATATACAGCAAGCAAGAATGTTTTTATTTGAAAGAATATAATCTGTACAGAACTAAATATATTTCAGAACTTAAGTATTGGAAATAGCGCACATTAATATATTCAGTTATTTTGAATAACCAGACCAACCACAAACCCTTTTTCCTTGCGTAACAAAGGTAAAGGTATTCAAAGGGAGTTTAATTTAACAGTTACATCATTTTTGTTTATGCATTGTATTGCTTCTATTCATCACATAATACTCCATTATATTATGCCAAAAAAAAACATGTTTTTTTATGGAATAATACAGTGCAACAAGACAAAGGACTCAGAGAGAAAATATAATTGCGCAATTATTAGTTATGTCCCCATAAATCGTATAAAGGTTGAACTTAGACAAAAATGAATAATAGTGCAGAAATACAGACAGAAATAGAGTCCAACTAGAGTATCATGTATCAAAGTTGAGTTGACGTTAATACTTGATAAAAAATCTTTTGTGCATGGATTTGTAGGGTTTCAATATTGAACAGCACATTCCATACATTTATATTTTAGTTTTGGATCACTTTTTTCAGTGTCGATCTCCTACAATTCTGATAGCTGATGTCCGCTCTGCCCAGCAATAAATGAACTATTCAGGTTTAATAAACGAAATTTTTATACAGTTTGTTTTTTTTTGCTTATTTTCGTACACACAGATTGAAATATTTGATTTTGAAAATTTCTCTTATCATTCAATAACTATGGCATACCTAAAAATTCTGAGCCCCTGTCAACTTGATCTCACTCTCCAAATTTCCACGCTTTGTGACACCAAAGCTAAAATATTGAGCAATGTTAAATAAAAATACAACCACCGAAGTGCAAATGAAGAATTTAAGTGAAACATTTGATTTCAACAACTGTTCTCAAATAGCCACTATTACATTAACATTTAGGATACGGCTGATTTTAGAAAGAAATTACTCTTCAAGGTGGGGGACTGTCAATGCTGTTTCTTCCTTTTATTGTTAATGAATAATTGTTTATTAGTGTCGCATGTCGAAGCTACATGTGACAATGTTAGTGATGGATCTCGTAGTTTTGATCCCCCATCTAATAACCAGAGGTCGTTGGATAAGGACTATTCACATGAGCAAAGAGGATCTTTGCGACTAAGAGCGCAAGGGTGAAAGAAGAAATTCATCTCCCCATCTCCCAACACCTAAAAACAAAATAGGTCAAATGATTAACAATTAAAGATTTTCAATCATGTAGCGTCAAGGCTGTTAAAAATGAAGGAATTTCTTATAGATATTTAAACCACTCCCGGAAAACTCTCCACTTACTTACGAACTCCACTAAACATTATTCCCTTAGGTTGAAATATCAACCAGCTACAAAGGTTATATCAGAATGTTTCAATTACATATATTGGCGTGCGGGTACATGCATTTTAACACGTTTTGAAAATACACGGCTATTGGTGATGAAGCTCGTAATTTTGAACTATTTACAACTGACAAGATGTTAATGTGGTGGTTCAGTGCTAGTTCTAGAAGCATCCTTAATATGCACAAAAATACACTGAAAGTAAATCATGGGAAATCAGACCAAAATTACTCATGTGAATATATGCTCAATGTTAATATATTTAATAATTCTGATTATTACATTTTTCATTATGTAGAGGATATTATCACTTTTGGCAAGTAATATAATACAGACTAACAGTTACAACAATGAAGCAAATTTTCTTGATATAGAAATCAAATTAAAGCAAAATGTTATTGTTGCTAATATTTATGATAATAGAGAAGAATTTAAATTCAATATATATTACTCTCATTGGGAGAGTAATGTACATGTTTCTATATTTAGAAATATTGTTATTAATTATATACATCGTAGTGTAAATCTCTAGTTTAAAAAAAATCTGAAAAAATAAACAAATATATAAACATTTTACTAAATATTGATTAATTCAAAAATTTTCAATTAATTTTATTAATATTTATTTGAATAAAGAATTTCTAAATGGTAAGGATTGATAATATGTATTGCTATATGGCAAACAATAAAAGTTAAATTAAAGAAATACAACTTGTACCGAAAAGCAAATAGCAGCAAAAGAATACATGATTTGCCATTAAAATTATAGCATAATGTGAAATGATGCTCCAATTATGAATCAGGGGCTTTATTATATCAGAACGATCAAATTAAAATAAAGTTCAAAAAGACTGCATTCCGCAGAAATGCAGTACCAAACCCGCGTCAGAAACTCCGCCTGTAGCTTCTGCAACCTCTTGACCTTCGTAGCCGATTATTCGAGTGTCAAATGTCTGCGCCAAAACTGTACATGGTTGCACAGATTTGTGTGCGGGGGCACCCTCATGCTGGTACCACATGCGTGACAAATCCCGTAAGGAAACTTCATCTTCTAAAAAATCGGCTAAATCAGATAAAATTTCCGTGTATGATTCTGATGTTAAAGGTCCAGCGAAATATATTCGGCCAATTAAGGTGCTCTTCCATATTCAGCACCACACATTCACCGAACAACGCACTTGGTGGCGATTCGGTCGTATTAGATGTGGGTTTTCGAGGGACCAATAATGCCTATTCTGATGTTTGTGTAGTGCTACCTCTCGAGAACTGGCATTCATCAACCACAAAACTTCATTAAAAAAAATTTGGATTTTCCTCCAGTGTGTTTTAACACGAAATTGCAAAAACGGCAGCTCTTGGTCTCCGGGCATTGGATTCCTGCCGCCAGGACTGGACGATAAGGATATGCACCCAGCACGTATGTAATATGCTCCCGCAAAATGCGATTTTGTGAGTAGGAACAAACCTTGCTTATATCCCGGACACTACTTTCCAGGATAAGCCAGGGCGCTATCTACACTGCAGGGAACATCCTCGGGGGGTATCACGCTGAAGGTGTGGCACGAGATAAGGAGCCACGCCTATGACCACTCCCAGTTTATACAAGCGTTGTATAAAACTGTGTATATATCTCTACTGGGAAATTTAATGGCATAAAGATCTTTGCGCCTCTGTATTTTGATTATACTTACCCATAAAACAGTACCATTCGCAGTATTTAAGCTGTTTTGTAGCCATCTCAGTTCTCCGTACTAGAATTCGTTTTATTAGAATACGACTGTATGCAATTGCAAAAGACTACACAACAGATTTTTAATGTTTGCCATGATCAGCACCGCAGCAAATCAGTCTGAATCCGCAGCAAATAAACCCGTTTTTTTGGAACTGCCTTTGAAATGTTTTCTAACTCCAAAATATTTTACTTTGTCTATGTTTTACATGTACACATAAAAAATTTTATTTCTTAAGTACTCAATTATTGTAATATTAACTTTAAATTTAAAAACGAGGTCTAACATAAGCGTGACATGCAAAGAGCAGAAAGTTTCCTGGCAAAGTTCAATTAATTTCAATTTTGGGAGACAGCCCACATACTAGCTTCTTGAAAATTGCCCAATGCATGGAATGTATGATTTTCAAAGTTCCTTAACTCAGCCAGTTTTTATCGTAATAAAATGAAACTTTTTGGGTTTACTTTGTTTTTGTGTAGGGCATCGTTTCCTAAATATAAGTGATAGGACCTAGGGACCGTATAAAAATTTAATTTTCGTAATTTTTTTCTAAATGGGTTTTTTGGTTCGAAAAGTACGTAAAAATATTCTTTACCTTTTTTAAAACACTTAAATATTTAATATTCTTTACTTTTTTTTCTAAAACCTTAGCTTTTAATCATTACATATATTAAGTAGACTGAAAAATCTATATATTAGTATGAAGTATATGTCTCTTATAACAGAAATGACCTCTTGAACACGTTTTGGCCAAATTAGCACTTGTATTTTATTTCCCTGCGTAAAAGTCTGGACATATCGAACTGTGACAAAGAGCTAGGACCTGTTGAATGTTCCGTCAAACGTTATCATGAATTGAACAATCCTACTGTAAAATATTTCAATGTGTTTGACAAAATTCATCATGTCTTTAAGAGTGTCTTTAGTCTGTTGTGTATGATCTGGTAGCATTCACCTTCACTTTGTCTTGCTGCACTTCTGTTCCGTATTGCAGCCCAAATAAATATGTTTCCTGACGGAAAACTATCTTCTTCCCGTCGTCAACAGTCCAAGATCCATATTTTTTGGTCAAGCCAAACATTTTTCCATCATTTTCTGAGTGAGAAATTGATTTTCCTTGAGCTTGCTGCCTTACTACGAATTTCCAGAAGCTTTTTGCATACAATTAAAATACTCACTTCAACACTATGACCCAATAAATCATTTGGAAGTCTGTACTTGTCTTCCTTGGATTTATTTTGAAATATTTTTTTAGAATTTTATCAGTTCTTGGAGTAGTTTTCCGCTTGCACCGATATTCTCCATTTCTTTTTGGAGAGGATGTTCAGGAATCTTGAAAAAATATTAAAATTATTGATTTGCTCACACTAACTGCCGTAGCTATTCCTCTAACAGTCACAGAAGTGCGTTTGTTAAGAGGAATAATTAAGGAATGCTGCCTCTGAATAATAAGCACAAGTAATACGTGTTACACCGGCAGCTGCCACAAATACTCGTGTTAGAGCTAATGATATACTAAAAACAATCAAACGAGTAAATTATATTCAAAGTAATTAAATCACACTAGTAGGCAGATATAACCGATTTGTAGCAGTTCGGGACATCACTGGTAATCACATATCAAATCAAGCAAGAAAGATATGTTAGTCCCAATTAATTCGAACATAATAGCATGTTAAAATAATTTCGAGTGGGAAGAGCTGAATTTCATTTTATGGCGAGTGACAATTATGCTTTAATGATGAATATATATGAAAGTAATGGTATTACATTTTTCAATATTTGTCTGGAATACAATTATCCAAGTAAATTTTTTTAAAAATATACTTCTATGTTATAAAAACACTATTTTTTTAATGTAAATTATTAATTTATTTAAAGTATATTATGATTAGTTTAATTTTAAAATATATTTTGTGCTTAGTTTAATTGCAAAATATTTATCTAGATGACGCCACTGTTTATTTTCTTAAGAACATTTTATCTAGCTTTTTCTGAAATTTGGATACTGACAGACAGCCGATCATCCATCCAACATTTATCGAATTGGCCATCCATCGGCGACAGCACCATCATGAGTATTCTTCACCTTTTTCAACAGCTTTCGGATTGGCACCCTATTCATCTACAGTGGGTCCCTTCTCATGTAGGCCTTCTAGGGAACGAAGTTGCGGACGACCTTGTGAAGGAGGCTACCAAAAATCCTGAGGATCCGGAAGACCACGTGGTCCTTACATCAACTGAGATCTACTCCAGGGCTAAAGAATTAATATGTAGAACCTGGGTAGTCCACTCCTGTACCCATGGTACACTTTCAAGACACGGATCCGCCATATCATTCAAGGGTTCAGATCATATCAAGCAGCATTCTCTCACAATTTTTCGACTGATCACTGAGGGTGCATGAATTTTGGGGAATTGCTTAAAGCTCAATTTGCCCCAAATGTAACATCAGTCATTTTTCTCCTCAGCACATTCTGTACTGTCTGGGGTTTTCCTGTGAGGAGGCTGTTGCATCCCTGCTGTTCTTAGACTTTGTACAGATTTATGGGCACACTCGACCAGATGGGGATTAGTGTCCCACCACCACCACGACCACCATACCATTATATATATATATATATATATCACATTATATATATATATATATATCACATTATATATATAAATCTTCTGTGCGTGTTTATGTGACCAAACTCCTTCAAAACGGCTGGACCGATTTTGATGAAATTTTTTGTGGGGGTTCAAGTGGATTTGAGAATGGTTTAGATTCACAATTCTGTCCGATATCGCAATTACTTTAAAAGATATTATTTAAAAACCTTAAAACGCATAATTGTTTTACTCCTGTGGGCTTTTATTCTGCTAATGCATGGCAAGAAAATCCACTTACGCTATATCTTTATATATAAAAATCTTCTGTGCGTGTGTATGTGACTAAACTCCTCCTAAGCGGCTGGACCAATTTTGATGAAATTTTTAATGGGGTTCAAGTGGATTTGAAAATGGCTTAGATCCAAAATTCGGTCCGATATCGCAATTAGTTAAAAAGATATTAATTAGCAACATTAAAAACCTTCAACTCAATATTCACCTACATTGTTGCAACAACGTTATTGTTTTAAAAATGTCGTAAGTTGGCTCCAAAATAGATTTTCATCAAAACTGGGTCTTTATTGTTACAAAAATGCAGATGAATCATGCTTTTTATCGTTTTTAATTAATATCATTTCAAATAATCTTTATATACGTATATAATTCTTCTGTGCGTGTGTGTGTAACTGGACTCTTCCTAAACGGCTGGACCGATTTTCATGACCTTTTTTGTGTGGGTTCAAGTGGAATCCAGAATGGTTTAGATTCACAATTCGTTTTGATATCACAATTAATTAAAAAGATATTAATTAAAAACCTTTAAATGCATAGTTTTTTTACCCCTGTGTGCTGTTTATTCTGCTAATGCGCGGCAAGAAAAAAAGAAATAGGACGGGAGAATTTTCCGATATCTTAGCCGTTTTTAAAATTGCAATCTAATTTATCTATCAATATCAGACAAAAAATAATTGCAGAATCGGAATGATTATTCATATTTCGCTACGATACGGCATATATTTTTATACATATAATTCTTCTGTGCGTGTGTATGTGATTGAACTAATCCTAAACGGCTGGACTGATTTAGATGATATTTTTTGTGTGGGTTCAAGTGGATTCGAGAATGATTTAGATTCACAATTCGGTCCGATATCGCAAGTAGTTAAAAATGCGCCAAAAGTTTGTGAGGGTGCGTGATTGTTCATAAAAAAATCATGGGCAATATTCTTGAGGCCACAATTTTGTGCGGCAAACTTCAAGGTGAAGTTATACTTCTATCACAGATCACAATGATTCATTCAGACTCACCCACCCACTCAAATGTTTACAATTTCCAATTCTCTTGGCATTTGCTGTGACCATTAATAAGTCACAAGGTCAAACAATAACAATTTGTGGCTTAGATTTAGAAAACTCATGTCTGAGGTTGGGCAAACCATCGCATTTTTTTGCTTATACTCTCAAGGATTAACCAAAAACATTGTACATTCAATGGCATTACGATAAACTTATTTTTTTGTGCATTAAAAATATTTCTGAAATGAAAATAGCTCGAGTTTTATCTTCTTTTCCCTTTAATCAAAATAAGTTTAAGTTTCTATTCAGAATATCTTCTATATTCAACTTAGTTCATAGTAAATACATAATCACTCGCAATCGATAGGTCGAATTGTGGTAACTGTACATGTGATTGTGTCAGGTATTGTAATAACTTTGTAAAAATTTCATCAAAATGGTCCAGATTGTTACAACGTATTTAAAAAAGTTTGTAATTTTCGCTCGCCGGCTGGTGCATAACTAGCACAATTAATTTCTTTCATTAACTGATATACATTATAACATCAATTGAATGGAAGCATTTCCTTATACTGATCTTACAAAGACCAGTTTTGGATTAAAATGCTTTCCATAAAGAAGTGAATGCCTTTACTCTTATAAAAGCGAACATCGACAACATATCTATCCGAACAAAGAAGCGCACAAAACTTTATTTCGAACTCAGCGAGAAACGCGAAAAGGTTTACTTCACAATTTTGAATCGTAAACTACAGCGGACGACATAAAAGTGCCTGCTCAGGAAAGACATAAAATTCGGATATGTTTATCTTTAAACTAGATTCAATAACGGCTCTTATATTAAAATCAGAGCTACTGCTTTCAGAACTTTATAGTTTTCGAATAAAATATTTAAAAATAGTTCTTTTCCTATGTTATTCACGACCTCATGTGTTCCAGCAAGCTTTGGAATCGTGACTATAGATCTCTGCAAAATGTTTTGTATATTATTAAGAAAGGATGCACATTACTTTTTACAAATGTCAAAAGAATGAGACGATTCGGAAATCCCTGGTGAAAGAACTGAGGTCCGCCACTTGACAGGATTTTCAAAATGATGCTGATCCGTCCAAGTGTTCGAACCCTGATTTCATTAAATGTCAATAGTGAGGAAACAAAGATTTACTTACAATAAGTACAAATGAACCATAAAATCCGCACGTGGTGAAGAAAAGTGAAGTACGACATAGTGGTATACAAGTACCATCCTTTGTACCATGAGCTTAGTTCATAATTAAGAGATCCAAAAGCAGTGGTTTCGTCTCAGAAGGAGAGGTCTCGACGTAGAAAATTCATTTGGGAAAGAGACTTTGTGTAATAATAGTACTTCTTCAAGGTGTCCAACCATCAATGTAAATGGGCCGATGGGCAATTAATTCTGAGAAAATAGCTTTCAAAATTGATACTTAACTTACACACAAATATTTTTCTTCTGCTACAGCGGTTCAGGTGGTTCCCTACCTGTAGAGCACGCGGCCGAATAGTGTTAGAGTCACACGAAAGACAAGTTGATTTCTTTCTTCCAAGTCATTTAAATATTTTTACAATTAAATAAATTTATTTATATATATATAAAAGGGCTTATTAAATGATATTTTATGGAATTATTTTGTATTTAAAAAGTAAAATGGTTACCATAATATAAAAAAAATATTTCTAATTTAATAATATTTTATATATTTAATAATATTTTATTTAAAGTATTATACATAAAATATTTATAATTTAGTTATTTTATAATAATAATACATACTGGCCATTAAAATTGCTACACCAATAAGAAACGCAGATAACAAAAAGATATTTGTTGGACAAATATATTATACTGAAAATAACAAGTGATTAGATTTTCAAGAAATTTGGGTGCATAGATTCTGAAAAATAAGTACTCAGAACAACCATCTCTGGTCATAATAACAGCACTTATGAGCCTGGGTATTGAGTGAAATAGAGATTGGTGGCATGCACATGTACATGTCCATGCAGCTTAATAACGATCCCACAGCTGATCAGCCGTAGTGATTGTCGCATGGTGACGAGCCAGTCGCTCGGCCACCATGTTCCAGACGTTTTCTATTGGTGAGAGATGTGGTGAACGTGCAGGCAAGAGAAACAGTCGAACATTTTCCGCATCAAGGAAGGTCCGCACAATACCGGTAACATGCGGTCGTGCATTGTCCTGCTGAAACGTAGGGTTTCGCAGGGTTCGAATAAAGTGTAGAGCCACGTGTCATAACACACCAGAAATGTAACGTGCACTCTTCAAAATGCCGTCAAGGCGAACAAGGAGTGACCGACACGTGTGTCCAATAGCACCCTATATCATCACGCCAGGTGATGGGCCTGTATGATGAAAATGAATGCATGCTGCCAATGTGCGTTCATCACGATGCCGCCAAACACGGATGCGACCATCTTGATGCTGTAAACAGGACCTGGGAATTCTTAAGAAGACTCGGCACCTTTTTCCATTTTTTTATTTTTTATTTAAGGGTTGTGAAATATTTTTTTGTTTATATTAACAAGTATACTATTAAACTAAGTACTATTAACTCGTACTTTTCGTAGTCGTATTACTCGTAACAAGTACTATTAACTCGCGTCTCCTCTACCCTTTGTCGTGTGACCCTGACGATTTTGACGCTTGGACTCCTGGTCATTTTCTAGTTGGTCGTCCCATTATGGCCATAGCCGAGCCATTAACTGAAATGTCTGCTAACCGGTTAAAAGTTTGGCAAAAGCTAACAAAATTTGTGCAAAAGATTTGCAAACGTTGGTCAAATAATTATTTGAGCACACTTCAAAATCGAAATAAATGGTATTTTGCTAAGAATAATTTAAAAATAAATGAAATGATGATTTTAGTAGGAAGAAAGTTTACATGTGTGTAACGGGCCTCTTGGTGGATGTTTTGAAGTGTATCATGGTAAAGATTATAAAATAAGAGTAGTGTGTTGGTGAAAACTAAAAAGGGTACTTTTAAACGTCCTGTAACTAAACTTTGTGTTTTATCCTTCTCAAGTGAATTGTAACTGTGAAAATTTCAAAACTTTTTTTTCAATTCAAATGTGTGTGTTTGAGTATTGTAATTTCTTTTATAAGTAGCAATGTTACTTTTATTGTGTATTATTGTTTTTGTATTGTGTATTATTGTTTTTTTGTATTGTGTTTTTTTGTTTTATTTGTGTGTGTGTGTAAATTGTTTAATGTGTCTTTCAACTCGGAGAAGGATGTTCAATTTTGTGAAAATAATTCTTGTGTGTGGGACGCCCTCAAAGTAACAAGTGAATATTAGTCGCATGGCGATAATGTGTATAGTGTTCAGTGCATGTGGAAATTCAGTGTGTGAGAGAGAGTGTATCGAGATCGCTCGAATAAAATTCTTATCTCAAGTCCCTGCCATCTAATTTGTGGTGTGAATTTTTAGTGAAAGTAACAATGTGTGAGAGTAGAAAGTGAATTAGTGAAGAAACACGTCTCTGTGCCGAATTTCTTGGGGAAACACAGTGAATAGTTTATCACTTTTCCTATATTTTGTGTTTGTGACCTTAATTTTGGACATGACTATATAAAAACACTGCAATACTTTGACAAAAGGTTTAAGTTCCGAGGCGATGGTTTTTTTACTGTCAAAGTTGTAAAAATTTAATCTAAGGTACTCACTATGCCATTCTGATTACCCTTTTTATTTATAATTATTTATATTAATATTTGTTTTCATCTGTACAATAATATTCTCTGTACTTATTTTTTCTATATCTGTATTTTTCTCTACATTTGATAACTTTTTTATATCTCATTTCTTCCAAATGTAAATAATTGCATAATTTTTTTTATTTTTATTTATTTATTAGTAATTTCTCAGTCTAAGTGCTCTCAGAACCATTAACATTATATGCATAATTAACGTTGTTCATTTTCATATCAAATAAAAATGTATCATTCTAATAAACTAAATCCTATAATTTAATATTCTTAAGTCCCGAGTAAATATATAAAATAAATTGTACATATAATTCTTAGTATAAAATGTATGAAAACTTTGGTATTAATTAAATTTTCATATAAAAAAACCATTGAAAAATCTATAAAAATATCAATTCTCATTTTAAGCATCAAAATCAATTTTCAAAAATATTAATTAAAAACTATGCATTTTTAAAACAAAATACAGCATTAACTTTGAAGAAATTCAGCCCTAAACTTCAAAAAGGTGAACCAGAGATCTCTGGAAATGTTTTTAAAATGGTAATTTTATGATAATAACATTCAAAATAATCGGTGGAGTTTCAAGTTTGACTTCCCAATCAATAAATTTAAGTTTAATCGAAAAATAAAAAAAAAATTTAATCATTAGAAAACAATAGAATAAGTCATAATAATTGTACAATGGTGGTAGAGACCCAAATAATACTAAAAAAAATGGGAGGCAGATGGGGTAAAAACCCATATAATACTAAAAAAAATACTGAAGTAAAAACAGGCAGTATATACTATATATATATATATATACATTGCTGGCCACCGTAAATGCAACACCCTGAAGGAAGCTAAATAAAGAAATTTACCAAGCATTGCGGGGGGGAGATATCAAATGATTAGAATTTCATGCAGACCACATCACCCCGCCTGTGGGCCCCCCTCAAAAAACGCTATTTAAGGTTGCAGATTTCGACGTTTCAAGTTCGGCAATCGCGTTTTTCTTTGGTTTTTTAAAATGATTGTTATGCTCGTAGAAAACGCGATCGTTGTCGATCCCCAGTTCGACAGAGGAAGGATAGTGGCCTACCGAGATCGTGGATTATCTTTCAGGTGGTAGTCGGTTTGGGAAAAACCAAACAACTGTAATGGGGATATGGCCATTGGTTGGGAGGGGACGATGGACCAAGAGGTCGATCGCATCCCCCCAGTGCCCCCTTTTTCGTGATAACAGGCAAATTTGCTCATGGGGGTGACGGGTCTCAGTCCCATCACGAACCATAGCCGAAATTTTCTGTAACGCATAATTCGTGTTTGCACGTACCATTCGACGCCGTTTACGAAAAAGCTTTTTCCCAAGACGTCCATTGTTGGGCCCACCCTGGAAGCAGAACCACAGACGTCTCCTCCGCCAATAGTGCGATGAAAGAAGGATTTGGTGTCGAATGGAATGAAGTTGTCGACTGAATGAGTCCC
>BMAV01010598.1:3394-30276 GCA_019973955.1 Trichonephila inaurata madagascariensis | reverse complement strand
TACAACAACCCTTATAATTCTCAAGGGAAGATTAAAATTTAACTAATGTATAACATAATTTACAAGTAATTTTAGATGTCAGGAAACGTTTTCTTTTTATATGTTTGCTTAAGTTAATTTAATTTTAAGAGAACAAGAGAAGTACTTAATTGCGACTTGGTTTATGTAGAATAAAAGTTATTTGTATGAATTCGTTTGAAAAACATGTAAGAAATCTTGCCTTCTTTTTCTGTTCAAGGAGATTTGTTTTTTATCTTGACCTCAAAAGCTTTCGCGTAAGTCGTATTAAAGTTTAGTAATACATCCCTGTAATTTTCTAGATTGCTTACTGTAATTCTCAATTCACGCAACATATATTAGAAATTAATAAAACAATTCCTTAGCAAACACTTTCACAAAACAGTCTTGAGGAGACTGTAATCATCAGCTGGATGTCACAGAAATTTTAAGAAGTAAATAGAAAATACAAATTCATATATTGATTTTGAACATAATATCTAACTCTCAATAATTAAGAACAATTAAGTCTGTTTTCCTAGGTATTAGATTTAGCCACTTTAATAGTTATTAAAATGAAAGTATGTCACACAACCTACTATATTTATAACGCGGAACTTTAAAAGTTATCTGAAAAATTACAAGATTTAATTTCTTTTAATGTATTTAACTTTTTATTAAAAGTTAAAAAATCCCTTTAATCATTATTTCTGAAGTTTCTATAATGATTATGTGAGATTTTGCTAACTGGTTTTATATAATATTTCTCTTAAATTAATCAGAAAAGCCCTTGTGCGGTATTAAAAAAGCTAATTTCTTATCTGGATAACTTATGTAAATAATCCTCTACTTCTTATTCATATAAATGTATGCTTCAAGTAAATAATTTTTTTGTAGGTTTTCTAATTTTTTAAACCATATTACATACATTTAGTTTCTTTTTTTGTTTTCTTATGATTTAATTTCTACTTTTTTGTTAAAAAAAATGCTTAGTAATAATTTCATTATTTATTTTCTGCAATGTAACGTTTAGCTACTTATTCACATTTAATTTATAGTTTTATTTATTTAATTCTTACTTTAACTTATGTAACTTTATTGCCATTTTAAACTTTAGTTCATATGATCGTTTATAACCTCAAGCATTAAAGTGTGTTTATAAAATTAAATTATAAGAATAAATCGTCTACCAGACTTTAAATTAATAACGACATCAAGCAGTTTTTCTTATATTCTTCATTCTTCTTCGAAGGGATTGTTGTTTACTTTCTTAAAATAAAAATAAGTTTCCCTTAAAAAATAATAAATGAACAAAATATTGTTAATAAAACATTTAATAATACATTTTTATGTATTTTTTATTATTACACTTATGTTCCACATAGTCAAGACATCATAAATTTTCCTAAAGCTATTATTTTTAAAATTGTCATATTTGTAAAACAATAAAAGAAAAAAATATGTTCTTTAATATTCTTTCGTCATATATTAATTCCTCCAATCAGTTTTCTTTCAGTTTAATTTTTCTCTTTCTTATCAATTGCAGAATTCAATTTTGTGAATAAAAATTATAAATTTCCACAGTTATCATTTATGATTAAGAGAGTTTGTATCATTACAATTATTTAGTCTCTTAAGCGAATAATTATATATATATATATATATATATATAGCACAATATATTTATTACTTCTGTTCTTTTATATTTTTCTAAAAATAAATTTTTTGTAAATATCCTGTTTTTAATGATTGCTATTAAAATTTTTATTTTATGTAATTTAAAGATAAGTACTCAAATGAATAAAATACAGTATGAGGTCTTACAGACAAGTCCATTAATAAGCGAAATTCTTGATTTTGTCAGAATATTTTAAAGAATCAATTTAACCCTTATCGTACCACACTACGATTTACTGCAGTTTTTTCATACAATATTTTTTTTTGAATCACTACATTGAAAATTAAGGGATTTACATAACCAAAATGCTGTACTTTGGGAAATTTAATTAGTTAGAGCTAATTAATTAAATTAAAGATATTCAACTGTAAAATTAATTATACACACTTTTCACTTAAAATAAATAGTGAAATAGTTTTTTCAGGTCTTCATTAATATACAAACAAAAACAGACACTTAAATTTGGACATTAACTATTTTTTCGGGACAAAAATGATAATATTCGCAATCCGCTGAAAATGCCATCAGCGGAAAACGCAATTTATGCTTTAAAACTTCTCTCCTTCCTTACTAAACTACTCATGATAGAACCTGTGCTGCCATATATCTTAGAAGAGTAGAATTCAAAGCATATTCCTGCTAAGTATCGTCGGAATATTCGTAAAAATGGTTATTCTATGTATGTTTAAAGTGAGTGATACTTATAAGTACTGTCGGTAGATAAGGGTTTAAACTCATAAAATGAATATCGCTCGTTACAACAGCCCAGCGTAGTATTTAAGTGATGTACATGCTGTTGTTGATGCTAATGCTACCTGATCGAGTGGGATCAGATCAACACCTACGAAATTGATCTTAGCAAGGGACTAGTTTTTACGCCTATTGTTAGCCGTAGCTTTGAGTAACACACAGGTTATAGAACAATTTGACTTGGTCCTACCCCAAATTTGAGAGAGAACACTCTGGAGGATGGTTCCACCTCTTTTCCTCTTCCACTAACCTCTCGAGATGACTTGCAACACAACGAATATTTAGAGTGGCTCTATGCTGCACTTGCATTATACATTTTCAAACTATTTGATACAATTTTGTGAGATAATCAATTTCACTGTTAATAAAAATTATTTTTTTGGTTATTTGAGAACACACACACATGCATTTTATAAGATAAATATACTAAACTTATTGTATATACTTTAGTCAATACACCTGAAATATATTTTCTAAAAATGAAAAATACTTCTTAGAAAAGTTGACTATGTTTTGAGCATCCTTGGAAAAAAGAAAAAAATAATTAAAAGTATAATTACTACATATATTTAACTATATTGCAATACACAAGTTATGAAGCAGAATTATGTTTCTACTGAATCGAAATGGAAAACTATTGCATTTTAATATAGATAAGCCGTTTTTAAAAAAAGGGGGTATATCACTATAATTTCATTTTAAAAATCCAATGTACTCCACTTAATTGATCTAAAATTGCACAAGTTACAAAACTATATAACTTGTCTTCTTTCCATAAATAGATTTCACATTTAATTGATTTGTACTGTTAATTTGTAAAACAAAAGAAATTTTATATTTAATCTCTTAAAAATACAAGTAGTTTCTTTTCAAACAGGAATATAAGCAAGCAGGATGTTTTTAATTCTGTGTTTTTAAGCATATTAAAACGATCGCAGTTTCCTGTAAATGATATAACAGAACGCAACTTCAAGCAAAATACCATGAAAGCACTTAAGGGAATTTTATAAAAGCGTCCCAATAATAACCTTAATTTATTATTATGTTTCATTAAAGTGTTTCACGTTAGCGCAACATCTAAAAGGAAAAATGGCCTTTAATATTAAATTTTGTTGGTTTAATGTAAGTACTTTAGATATTTTTAACGTCGTACTTAAAATGTTAATCCTCCTAATAACTAATATTTTAGTACTCTAAGCCTCAATAAATGTTTCAGATGTAACTGTTTAATATAAAAAATCATTATTTTTAAAATAATTACTTGAATAATATTTGAAAAACGACATATTTACTTTTTTCCTCTTAAGTTGATAAGGTGAGTTAATTATTTTGAGCCACAAAAAATGTTATTATTCTTTTTTTGGTAAAGAAAATCGCCAGACACATGTAGGACTTTAAAAATGGGAGTTGCCAAAATTACATTTAATAGAACAGATATTATAATATATTTCCTTAAATAATATTGATTAAATTATAATATATTTGCTTAAATATTATTGATTAAAGTATAATATATTTGTTTAAATAAATTATTTGTTAATATTTTCTGTAAAAGATTTAAGAACATAATTTGCGAAAATAATAATTTCGCACTATGATTTCTTTTCTTGAAATTTGTAGTTATCTTTTAACAGAAGTGCTGAATTTATAATGGTTGCATTGCATAAAATTGATGTATAGACTTTTAATTTTGAAGACTCTAACTGATAATAAAATTATTATGTTTAAGCATGTATATTTTTAAATACTGTTCAAATTAGCTAAAAGAATTATTTGAAGTTTATTTAGTGTAAAAGAATTATTTAAATTAATATAATAATAATAATAGGCAAATATTAATAAAACAGAATCAGACTGTTGTTTTTTTTAAAATTATTTTAATGTGATAGATACTTAATATGTACTAGATTTGATTCTTTTGATACACATTTATCTTTCTTTTTTAAAAGACATTCAATCATTTAGAGATAAATCTATAGCTATAAATGTTTGACTTACTAATCCTATTTTATACACGCTCTCTGCTCCAAATTAATACACCAAATGTGCTATGATCCGTGTTGAAGGAAACCTTACCTATATTGATGATCAGCAACCTCGGACATGCATTATACATAGTAGCTCCCCCAGAAACCAATGAAACCTGTGAGTAGTATATCATATATTCTATATATTTAACATTATAACCGATAACACTATCTTACGTTTGTTATGTTTATATATAAAAATTGTTTTATCATTTCAATCATTCATAATTTAGTTGGGATTTCCTTATTTTTTTAACAATTTGTCCAGACATTCTTAATATTCATGTGATTCATTTATGTTTATGAATTAGTCTTTAAAATTCACAGATAACTTCTCTTGATTATTTAACTAAATATAACAAGATTTTTTTAATGATTTTTAGCAAAATATTTTTATTTTGCTGCTTAAAACTAGTAAATGGACATATTTAATCACTAATAAAATAATCATGGTATTATTTTGCTTTAATTAAGAACGCATTCTATCTGTTAAAGAGTTTTGGTATCTTTTTCACATATTTGTCGCATTGAAATGTGTTAAAGAATGCGTTTGTTTGACATTTAAGCGAAATATTATTTTAAATGTGTTGTGTGGTATCTGCTTACATTTAAATATATATAACTCGAAAAATTAACGTAGTAATATATAATAATAGCATGATTCTTCTTTTCGATCAAATTTAACGTAAATCGTGGCATCTCTGTTCGAAATGGATGCCCCAATTATTTTATGTGTTTTATTATATTCACCAATGTGTATAAAATATAATAATTTTTTTAAATGGACGATATATTCGTGCGGAGTTTGTTTTGCTGTATTTCACGATGAAGTCCTTTAAAAGCTGCCGTTTCATTACTCACAAAATTTTTAAAAAATTATTATTGAAAATTAAATTAAAATTCCTATTTACTTTCCTGTTTCGATTTTTATTTAATAATTTTTGACATTTAAATAACAGCATATTAGAACTTTTAATACATGGAGTTTGTTAATACAAACGATATTTTAAGTAATGATTTGTAAGAAATGTTACTCACATAGAATTTTACAAAAATAAAATTATACTGGCTTAATATAAAGGCAAAATAAGGTAGTTTGTTATTTGCAAGAAAATTTCCTACTATCTAAAAAGGAAGAAAAAGATATTTTTCAAAGTAAATAAATGTACTCAATGTATGTTAATTTTTTCTCATATACTGATCAAATGGAGTTCAAAGAGTAACACAAAGTTAATTTTGGTTTAAGGCAATAGATATTTTTTGATTATTCTAACTCATATCTTAAACCCCATTCATAAAATTTCTGCAAAGTAATAACTATATATAATACACGAACATTATTCGAAAGTATTTCATAGACAGAAATGAGATTTTATAAAATATGTAGGCTAAAAAGAAATAAACATAATTTTATAAATAAAATATAATTATTTAATGTTTGTTAATTTTTTTCAAATTACCTTATAACAGTTTCGTATTTTTAACAACATTTCTAATTTATTTTTAAAATATTAAATCAAAAAACTTTAAAAGTAACTCTGTAAAAAAGAAAAAAAAAACTTACCACACCTTACAGCAGCAGATCAATGTACGAGCATATTAATCATTATTAACATTTTATTGATGGTGAGTATAATTACTAATCCAATATATTACGTAAACTAATTAAATGATATGAGATTTTACTAATTTAGTGTAAAATATATCTATATAAACATTTTCTGCTTCGAATCAAATCCACAGGCAAGTCCAAGTATTCCTTAACATCGAATACGCTTTCAGAGGTTACACGGTATTCAATACAACGATCACAGCAACCAATAAAGGAAATGAGTCAGAAGGAAAGCGCAACTAACCTTAATATAACGGGACTCTGGTACTCGATGCAGAGAACACAATTGCGCGGAATTCATCGTATAATTAGAGAGACTAAACTTTTGACTATGAAATGAACTGTTCAGTCTGGTGACCCAAATTGAATAATAGACCGCAATTGACATTACCATCACAAAAGCATCATCGAGGGCTAGTGATTTGGGTTCACTCAATGCATTTCATCTCATCTTCAAAATGAATTGGTTGTTGAATATCAAAGGTCGAGATCCTTATCGTATTTATTAATGTGATAAAATGTGATAAGCAAATTTTAAGATCAAAATCAGGAGCAATATCTCGGAAATCACTGACAAATAAGATGGTTTTGTCCATTATGGATTACAATACACCGATATGCAAATATATATAATATTAAAAATTGATTGTATTGTATTGATTTTTATTATGTCTGATTGCAATATTTCACATATAATCAATCAAATGCATGTATACTTTTCGATAAATTCTTATTTTTTACGTATAAACTATTTAAGTTGGTTAATTTTCTTGTTAATTTTCGATTTTAAAGTTCGCAAATTATTTTATGGTGTTCTCCCGTTACCTGTTTTGCTACGTTTCGTCCAGAAAGTTTAGATTAAAATTTTATATCAGTTTAAAATCAACATGTACTTTCTTTTACACAGTTATGTGTATTAAAGACAATTAAATGTTTTTGTTTTCTTAGTTAAACTAAGAATTGTTTAAAAATTCCTTAAATATTTTGATCAAACTATATAATTTTAAGCTTTCTACATAACATTAAGTACACTATGTTTTTTAGTGTACTTCAAAAATGTTACGTTTTCAAACGGTTGTTACACAAACTATGTCTTTTTTATGCGACATGATTACTGATGCTCCAAAAACATATTTCATAAATTCATTCCTATTAAAATTATGGTCAGATATTTGTACAAACATCAATTAGAAACGCTAAATAAGTACTGAGAATTCTTGCTCTTTCTTACTGATTTACAATCAATAATTTTCCTCATATAAGCAACACTGGATGTTCCTAAACTGAAGGTACCTATGCTAGAGGGTTTACGAATACAATCTGATGAGCTCAAGTTACCGTACAACAAACGAACGGTTTTCAAGAGGTAAAATTCTAGAGGGCAGTTCTAAGATAACGCATGAAAAAAGTTATTCACAACTGTCACCTTCTGCTGTACTGTGGATTATGTGATGAGATGGATATGTTTGGGATTTAATAGAAAGCGATGTATTAGATATACAGAGCTAAATTGGGAAAGTCCATTATAAGGGTTATAAGCGAACAGAAGGAAGCCCTGATCAAGATATCTCCAACCGTGTTTAGCGCCGCGTTTCTCAAACTGTGGTGCACGCTCCCTGGGGGGCACGATAACTCTACGAGGGAGCCCGAGCATATCGAAAATAAAAGATTAAAAAATAATTAACTTACTGGGAAGAATTAAAACAAAATACTTTCAGACATAATGAAAAATGCACTTTTACTCTGATATAATTTATAGATATCATCTGGCGATATTACGTTATCTCAAAAATAAAAACTTCTTCAATACCTAATTAGTTATCTTTGACCCAAAACCAAATAAAAAAATCTTTCATTTGATTTGCTGTAATCCCATGATGAGAGATTTTTTATTACGTTTTCTTCTTAAACATAAAATACTATCCTTTCAAAGAAAAAAACAAAACCCAGACGCAGAATGGAAAAAATTTAGGAAGATAAAAAATTCATTACTGTTATTATTTTTGAAATTCTGTACATTATAGATTTAGGCAGCAGAATATATTTGCTCAACATCTGTTTGACATTCTACGTTAGTGGTACAATTACTTATGACCCCCCCCCCCGGGTATGGGTTTGATTCTCATTTAGGGAAGTAGTAAATAAAGTATTTCTGGGGAGGAGGAGTCCATGTAAAATAGTTTTATGATATTTGGAGAGCACTTTGAAGGATTAATTGGCCAAGGTTTAGTTTTATGAGTGCTCTCAAACATATAAAGAATAATAAAATACGTTTTACACAATTTTTTAGCAGTAACATCCATATTATTATATTGAATACACTTTTAATCCGGAAGTGTTCGAGTGGGGCACACAGATCACGAAATCGTTAATTCTGGCAAAACTGTTTATTTGTTATAAAGGAAAATTTGAAAAGTCCTTGAAATTAGGTAAGTATACTTTCTCTTAATTAAATTATTCACTGGAATTACGATTTGTATCGTGTACAATAAAAATAATTATTAAAAAAAAAGGATTGGGTGACTCAATCACCCCGTAAGCCCATTAACGTTTGTATCGAGTGTGTGCCTGTTCGCAGGATAAAACATTTTGAAGTCTTTTTCGGAATATTATATTATTTTTCATTATTTAACATTAATTATAAATGCTCATTCTGGGAGGCGAAAAATTACAGTTCGCTTAAAACTAATTATAATATGAACATTCATTTTAAAATATCATTTTACATTTTCGTAAACATGGTCGCGCATTTGGATTTACTCTCCTGACAATTCAGCTATTATATAAAGAATGTTTTAGTTGTTCTAAAGAATGTACTCCTGCCAAGAGCGGGCACTTCAGACAGTACACTTTTAATGTATCAGTGCTGCACAAGGTATTTTGTAACTAATTTATTAATACTAAATTAAGAGCAAGTTTAATAAGTATTAGCGACTTCCATGGGCTTGTCTAGCAGAGGAAAGTTTTTTAAAGGAAGTTTTATGATTAGAAACTAACACCCTGAGCAATTTTTCTATATTTGACTGAGATCTATATTTTGTCTTCAAAGCAGCCACCACATTTTGTAATCTGTTCCAGTTCAAAAAATTGAGAAAGAGAAATAAAATATATATTACTTAAAAATAACATATATAAAGTTTAAGGCTACACATTACCCTAAAAATGACAAATTTATCGATTTTTTTTTTTTTTTTGCATTTTCCTGTAGCCCATACAATTGGAAATCTTGGCCTCAAATTTTAGATCTAATAACCAATTAGTTTTTAAGATATTTTAAGTTTTCCGAGTATTGTCAGTCACTATATTTGACATCTGAGGGGGCGTGGTAAGTTTTGTTTCATTTTGAAACATTTTTCCATTTCTAAGTTTAATTAATAACTAATATTTTTAATGAAATCGATACTTGCAGAGAAGTGGTTATTAACTTCAACTTTCACTACTAAAATCGTTTCTTGTTTATGTTTTGATTTTTTGGTGTTCTTATAGTTACTTAACTAAAATTGATAAAAAAAGAAAGGTCTTTCTCAAGACCAATATTTATTCTGTATATTAGCATTTAATTTATATAACTTAAAAGCTTTTTTACTTTGTTTAAGTAAAGTTTTTTTTCTGTTAAGAAAAATACCAAGGACAAAACTTTCGCACCTCGCGAAGAGAAGCAATATTACTAAGCGATGAAGTACTGCTGCAAATGATAATTCTAAAAACCCGCCTTTAGCTGATATAACTACAAGAATTCAAAATACAAATGTTTTTAAAACGAATAATACAGATAAAAGTAAACATTTCAGTGATGTTCCAAATTACATTAGAGTGGATACTGAATGTTTAAATAATTTTGCTTACAAAGCATTTATGCAATATTTGTCATACTGCTTCTTTAAAACTTTGCTTTGGTCAAAGAAATGGATTTGCATATAAAATGAATGTTGTATGTGTTAATTGTGACCAGACTCAAAGTGAAATATGTTCTTCAAAACAATTGGTTGATACCAAATTGCATCAAATTTCAAATGTTAGCAAGAATAAATTTTTTAATGCTCCATTTGATGTAAATATGAGAGTAGTGAAAGGTATACTAAGTTTGGGACTTGGCTACTCGGCATTGGAAAAATTCTGCATGCACATGAATTTAAATATAATGCCTAGTAGAGTTTTTAATTACTACAAGGTAAAATTTCTGAATGGACATCTCGTTGGGTCAAATCAGCTGTTGCTTGATGTTCATAAAAATGTCAGAGAGGCGTATGGCTTAAAGAATGTTAAAGATATCGTCGATATTAGAGTATCATACGATGAAAGCTTGTTGACAAGAGGACATACGTCAAACATCGGAGTAGGATGTGTTATGAATTTGCTGACTGGCTTTGTGATAGACTACGAAGTAATCTCAAAACGGTGTGGAGAATTTGAGCAGACTAAATTTGCACTTGAAGAAGACAGTGCTGAATTTCGTATTTGGTACGAAGGACTTCAGGATGTTTGTAGTGAAACACATGTCGGATTATCTGGTGCAATGGAAGTAAATGCAGCTGTAAAGTTATGGGAAAGATCTGAGAGCATTGGCTTCCGCGACACAACCTTGTTCTCTGTGTGATGGGAATTCTAAGTCTTTCTTAGAATTAAAAGAAAGGAATGTGTATGGAAGTGAGACACAAATTAAAAAAAAAAATGTATCAACCATGTAAGCAAAATATTAGGAACAGCTTTGAAGCAGACAGTTAAAGATTGGTAAGTAAAATTTTTAATTTGGGAGGAAATAAACACGATAGTTTTAAGGAAAAGAAAAGAAAAAAAAACTAGATACTACACTAATGCCCTACGCAAAAATAAAGGTGATGTAGAGGCGATGAAAACTGCAATTTATGCTACCCTATTTCATTGCATGCCTACAGACCAGAAGCCAGAACATAAAAAGTGCCCTTCTGGTATAGACTCGTGGTGTTTTTACCAATCATTATTAGCACGTTGTAAGAAACCAGGTTTTCACAAAGATAGGGTAAAAGCAGCAATCAATGAAGAATACTTGCCAAAAGCCGATTTATCAAAGATTAGCATCATCTGAATTATTAAGCAGGTGTGTCAGAGGTTTGACACAAAATTCTAATGAAGCATTGCATTCTATGATGTGGAACAAATGTTCCAAAGAAAATTCAGCTTCTAGAAGTTGTGTGCTGATTGCCGTGTCGAGTGCAATATCTGAATTTAATGTTGGAACATTAAAAGGTCTAAAAACATTTCAGGATGCTAATTGCCTTGCAGCTAGTTTATCATCTAAACATTTAGCCTACTTTACGATTATAGGAGAACCTATTTCACAAAGAAAATAAAATCTGCAAAATTTAAAGTCGCGCAGCAAAAAATAAAACTTGCTAAATTGCGTCGACTTAAAATTGAGAAAAAATTAGGTCCTATATGTACAAATCTGGTAGTTTTTAACTTTTTCAATCTTTTATTTATATCATTATTATTCTTTATAAGAGTGTCTTGTATTTTAAAACATTTGTGAAATTTTTATGTTAACTTTAAGCTGAATAATATGTCACCGTAACAAATGCTATATCGATATTTTTCAAAAACATATTTTGAATATGCAAAAATGTTTTCAATCATATTTAATTAATGTAATGTTTTCATATATTATATAAGTAGTAAAAAAATATACTCAAAATTTAGAGCTTTACAAGCATTATTAGCTTTTGTTTTATGCCTTTACAAACTTTAAATACATTTTTCTCCGAATTTTATTTTTGAAGATGTAAGTGTTTTCTTATCCCTAAGGCCTTTTTTCTGTTCAAGATAGAGTCTTGAAATTTTTTATAGATACTTAGATATGTATGTTCTACAAATATTAGTATGGATTTAGGTCTGGGATCTCTAGTTACTTATTTAAAAAATGTTAAATTTAAGATTTTTAAAATTCTCGTGTTTTTCTAGGTTTTGCTAGAAAAATAATTATTAAAAATCAACAAGGAAACAGATTTTCAAATCCATACTGACTTTTGTTTGTAATAGTATAAGAATTACAAATCACTCAAAAAATGAAAAAATGAAAAAATTGTGCATTTATAAAAGTTTAAAAAATCTTCATAAATTTTAAATTTTTTAAATTTTAAAATAAAGGCTTTTTAAATTCACTTTTTATTTTCCGAATTAGTTTAATAATATAGTATGAAAACAATACACAAATTACTTTTAATATTACTATCTCTAAAAACAATTTTTCAGAAAGAGTACCGTATAGCCTTAATATACTTATCTTATTGATTTGTACGGTTTATAATTAAGATCATATTCTAGCTTTAGCATCAAAGTGCATTATTATTGCATTCAATACATTATTATTGTATAAAGGAGGGGGGGGCGATAAGAATTATTATTGAAAAGTAGGTCGCCAGTCTTGAAAGTTTGAGAAGCATTGATTCAGTGTTTGAACCACAGCAAGCAGATTGTTCTTTGTTGGTGTCGGGATGTTTCAGAAGGTGGGGAAAATTTTCATTACAACCAGTGCTGCAGTTGACTATGATAGATGACGATCTTTTGGAGCAAGCGCTACGGTAAATTCTGCAGAAATGTCGCCTCAAAGTTACGGAACTCAATAGTCGGTCATTTCCTATCCGATTATTACTTTTCCACAGATGAAGATCAGCAAAAAAAGGTGACACATCAGTAGACAGGCTTCTATCACACAGGGAAAGAAAAACTTCGATGTGACAAGTGTCTTAACTCCGGCGATTATTATGTAAAGAAACAGCTGAAAAAATGCTGTATCTTTTACATTGCAATTTTCAGAATACTTATATTTTACTTCATTAACGGGCGTGGAAAAATACTTTTTGAATGAATCTTTCAATGATTTCCCCACCTATTCTGTGAAAAACTCTCTTTAATTTCATGCAGGATTCTGAACATACAAGACGTGTAGTAACGCCACTCGCAGTGAACAACAATGTGTAGCCGAACCTCAAAGTAGTGCGCGGACATTGTACTAAGCTATTCATAAGTCTCATTACGTGGTGTTACAAGTAAAAACAGAGAAAGGAATGGTTACTTACAATATGCAAAGGATTCCTAGTCACTACAAATAATTATTCCCATCCACGTGGTCTCCACAAAAGACTGTCGTGGTTAAGCCTATTTTCCACACATGCTTTATTCACTGACGAATTCCATTCCAGAGATGCTTTTTCTGCCTTCAAGCAAGATTCCCAAAAGCGGCCGAGCCACATTCTTAAAAATATGGCTCAACCGCTTTTGAGAGCCCACCTGAAAACAAAACAATATGTGCGGTGCATTTTTGAAGCATCTCCAGAATGGCAAGACTTTAAGTGCAGACCGCTTAGTGGGTTAAATATCCGTATCATACATATATTCATGGCCACAGCATATGTGATAACTTAAACTCCATGAGTCTACGGTAATAGCAGTGGTATTTTCGAATAGAAGTTTGTCCCGGCATCAAGTGAAGCTATTTAATAGGTTTATGTTTGTTTTCACACAACTTCTGGACGGATATTCATATCTCATAATTAGGATAAAATGTTGCCAAAACTTTTGTGAGCCTTGTTCCAGCAGACATCACTCAGCACCTGTTCCTGCAAAATGATAGAAACCCGACTCATTTCAGTGTAGATGGGCATAACACCTAGAATGGATTGTATCTGGTCAAAGAATAGGTCGATGTAGTCCAATCAAATGGCAAGCCCTTTTATACAATGCAACATCTGGAAATTTTTAACTGGTCCTTTGATGAGAGAGAACTACATCTACATTTAAATCCTACCAATTCTGTTATAGACCCTGTTCCTCTAACATTAAAACTTCTCGCTGCACGAGATAAATAACTAGAGTGTTCATCTGTCGTGGTCATTCCATCACCGATTTAAAACCAGGTGTTTGTCTCGTGAACCCAATTCTAAGTAGTTGACACAACGAATTTAACTTAATTTTTAGATAAAATTTTAAGAATAAAACCTGACTTTCAGGGTGTGGGGGTCCCAACATTCATAAAATCGCACATAAAAAATCGCATAAAAAAAGACCGCACAAAAACAGGTTTTACTGTATTACGTTTTGATGCACAGCACATATCTCCCTCCAGAGATTTACCGCTTAAATTCCTACCTTAAATTATTCGGTTATTGAGCTTTTTCATTTAAATCTTACAACACTAACGTCTATTCCATGTGTTTAGGAAAGCCCTGTATTGTTAAGAAGCATGCTATTATACGATTCAAGTGTTTGCTATATATGATAAAACATAACTTAAAAGTAAATTATTAATGAAATACTTATATTGAATCGTTAACATTAACATTTTATGTGAAAAAATGTACGTATTAAGAAGACTTGGTACCCTTTGAACAAATTTATTTTTTTATGAATTTAAAAATTATATTTCCGCATTTTATATAATGTTTCTATTCAAGAAAATGATACAAGATGAAATTTTTCACATATTACTCACACAATTTTAAAAATTTAAATTTTTTGAAGAAAATTTGGAAAATTTTAAAATCTTACTCCTTCTGTTATTATTAAATTTTTGACCAGATTTTTTTTGTAATATTCTTATGGATGTTCTCAACAATTTATTGATTTATTTTACAGTAACTTAATTTTTTTCAAGAAAAAAAATAAAATGTTGATATGAATGCTAAAGATTAACGAAAAAGCCAATATCTCTTACATTTTAATTTTTTTTAACAAAAAATATTCAGTTTATAGCAAAATGGATCCCTAGTTTTATTACATGATTTGTATATTACTCGCAGGAAAAAAATGGAAGTAATCGGTAAATATTTGTGGAAAGAGTAGCATTTTGAATGCACCAATGTTTCGAAAAACACAAACTGAGAAAAACCACTTTAAAGTATATAATTCTGAAAAAATAATTATAATATACTTAAAAAAACTTAAAATACCAGTTTAAGATATTATTTATATATTTTTCTTTAAAATAATTGCATTTTCATATTATTTCAACCCGTACATTTTTATATTAATACTAATTGCTAGATAAAATTCAAGAAAAATACTAAAAATGTTTTTCTTCTGTCACGAAAAAAATTTTACTTTTTTTCTTGTTATATATTGAAGTATTACATTTCTATGAAAAACATATCAGGAGAAGGAACTGAAATTAGGAAATTATCAGTATAAAATGCCTTAATTGTAAAATTTTACATGCACTCATTTCGCAAAGAAAAAAAATACATTATTATATTGCCTCTGTAATATTTAATATTCTGCTTTATATAATACACATTCTTTTTTATAGTTGTTATTTTCTGTATAAAATAGATTTTTTTTTTTTTAAATCAAAATATTTTTTTTAGATTTTTTTTCTAAAAGGGGGCGTGGCTGAATAGCCTAATTTGTTTACAAATGAAGTTTTATTCAACTTCTAACTTACCGATATGCACAAGTGATATACCAATCGAAAGATAATAATGCAAAGAATAAGATTAAATAATACTAATAATAAAACCGATTGGTCTGTCATTTTTGGGGTACCAAGTCTTCTTATTTAATAGATAAATTGTACAATTTCAAAACGGCCCTTCATATTTAAGTAATATTGGAATACTGATTTCCTTTATTTGCATTAATGCGAAAGCCAATAACAATATTTTTTCGTTATGTGCAGGTGTCTACGTGAACTGCACTCAGCATTAAAAAGTGCTCATAAAACAAAAAGACCTTCAGGATATTCGAAAAAAAAATATTTTTGTAAGTTAATTCAATTTTATTACTTTTATTTAGCAAAACCAGAAGTAAATTGACTATTAAATGCTCTCAGGAAAAGCATAGTGAAATTAATGCACTAAACATAGCTAGTTCTGTTTAATATTTTAACAGATAAATTAATACAATACTGTACATAAACTGAATGCCTTAAAGTAGAATAAAAGTGAATTATATACAGACACTTTGATTATAATTGAAAAATGGTTTTTTTACAAAAAAAAAAAAAATTTTTTTTTTTTTTTTAAAATTCTATCCAGAATGTAAATTATTAGAAATGATTACATATTAATACTAATCAACTTTTTTGTACCTCTTGGTAAATTATTAAAAAAAATATATTACCTGAGGTAAATACTTAAGCATGCCTTTATAAATAAAATAAGAGTCTTAAATATATTCAGAGTAATTGTACAGTTTTTCATAATTTTATTTTTAAAGTATTAAGTAAGCATTAGGGATTTTTCCTTCTTTATATCTTGTCAAAATAAATTAATTGGAATGATTAAAAAAAAGATTTCTTTGGAGAATTCTGCTTATAAACTTTTAGTACCAAAGTTCAATTAATTAAGTCTTGAAGCAAAATATCAAACTAGATAAATACTAAGCTCCTGAAATTATTTCTGGAATCATAATTCTGATATTTTGGAAAGAATAAAAAAATGCTTTGAAGAAAAATATGATATTCATTATAAAAGCAAATTTATTCAAAGAAATAAAAAAAAGTAAAATAATTTAAAAGAAAAAAAATTAATTAAACCACGCTTTGCCTGTGCATATTGATTAAAAGAGAGCTGGTAAACAAATGAATACCGCCGAGTACTTAAGATAATGAAAAGAAAAAGACTGAGTATGCGCATTGAAAATGCTCTTCTTCTCTATTTTTTATTACGTTTTAAGTATTTAAATTCCAAAATCTCTTCATTAGTATGGTGTGGGATCATTAATACAAAGAGAAGTTTGCAAAATTTAAAAATGATATTCTAGATTTAATTTGAATTTTTCACATTATTAATGAGATTTTGAAATTAAAGTTTTTAAAGTTGTCTCCTCTTTTTCTTATACCTTTACTTTTGAAACGTTCTTAAACTTAATTTTACACACATGATTAAATATTTATAATATTATGAAAATTAATACACTAATGAATTGATTTTATCTGCTTTTATTTAACTTATGTAAACGGTATTGATTTAACTAAGGAAATAAACTACAGGAAAAGTACAAATGATGGACGAGATTTTTTTTTAAAAAAAACATATTTTAGAAACTATTGTGTTTAATACATGAAGAGATACATGGATGTATAGAGAAATACACCTAGTATTTTTTCAACAATGATCAACAGCACATTCAAGATCATTGTGATTGAATTCCAAGTTTAGCGACAATGACATAGAAGCACTTTTGTGCATTAGAGCACACACAGTTTTTTTCTTCTTTCTTCAAGTTATTTCGGTGCAAAGTGTTTATTTAGAAATCGCCATGGAAAAGAAAGCCAACAAACAACAGCATATTGTGATGGTATCATCAACTTAAGAAAGCAGTGGCTTGCCAAGCCTCTTGGAAGAAGCAGTGGAGAGGGTGAATCAGAGTTTTGCTTGAAATCCAAGGAAATCTACGAGCCTGTGAACTCGGAATGCCCTAGAAAACGGCACGGGAAAATTTTACGAAAAAATTAAATTCGATCCATATCATTTGCAATTGGAAAAAAATAACAGAGGACGACAGTAAGCATTCATGCATCATTACAAACCATCGATGGAGTGATGCTACAAGTAAAAATATTATATAATTATTTTTAAATATGTTTTTAATTACATATAGTTGTTGTATATTATTACAAAATACCGTAAGTTTTTTTTTATGTTATCCTTAGTATTAATATTTTTTCCAGTAAAAATGTTTCAATGAATTAATGGCGAATTTATGAATCTATAGATTTTTATTTAAAGATAATTAAAGTTGTGCTTGTGCGTTACAGATAAATAGTAATGTAAGGGATAGTCAGTAAACAACACATTTATTTAAATTTACGGAGAATATGTTTACATAAATTAAGAGCGAACTCTAAATATCGGAGGCAAAAAAATTATAGCCGCTCATCAGGTATAATGTTTAGTGACGCTGCCTCAGATCCTGCGTTTGAATCCCGGAGAAGACGTGGATATTTGTAAATATGTAGTTCCTGTGTGATATAAGGCCCTCTAAATGTTCGCCGAGCCGCAAGTCCTTTCGAGGTATTGGTCGAAGGGCTTGAGAGGTGTGGGACCCTGAGCAACCATAGGGTGTTTTCTTCCTCAAAATTGGAGGAGGAACCAATCCAAATTCTACTTTCATCCATATGAGTCTCAAAGCTGCGACTAATATGAAGTGTATAAGCTCCTTTCCAATATGAATTTCGTGGTCCTTGATCAAACATCGCTCGATCAGATGGAATTATCATCAACAGAAAACAGTTCTTAAATAATTCGCAGATATTATCGACTTTGTAGATGCATAATATTCGATTATTTACTTTATTTAAGTCATGTTTAAGAGCACAATAATGGTAAATTCCAAATTCTACAAATCTCATTTTCATAGATGTAATGGATGAATTTATAAACATGTTTTATTTTGAATCGACGTGTTTTACTTATAAACTGAAAAGATCATTATTTTTTTATAAACTGAAGTTTCACATTGCATGTCTTTGAATAAACTACAAGATTTAATTTTAAAAATAAGGAATATTTGTTAGCGTATTTTCGTTTCCCATGTGTTTTGTGAATGAGTGTGTTAACGTATGAATTATAAAGCTACAGGAGGGTCTTGTAATTTGAACTTAAAGCTACGAGGATGACACCTGAGCTGGAACCCCTCTCTCTAAAGTACCACACTACGCCCACAAGAGAGCATTGAGCCTAGACTGATTTATCGTGCAACGGTACCTCTACATGGTGAATCTTCAGTGGCACTAAAGCTTGTATTCATGACACTCAGATCACGAATTAGAGACCGCAACCACTAGATTACCACATAAAAGCATGATTTGTAGGAATTAATAAATCCGCATATACTGGGAAAATATAGACAAAACCAATAGTAAAATAATCAGTGAAGAGGAACAGAAAAACGGCATCATCTAAAAAGTTACGTTTCAAAAGGCAACATAACATAAAATAAAATAAAACTCTGCATTTTTTTTTTGTTCATGTTGTTCATTTAACAGGAAAAGCAATTTAGTGTTAATAAAAAATACGTTTTGCCTCAAACTGCTAAACATTACAATGCTACAGAACATTGAGTCTAATCAAATTCTTTTCCAATTGTCTGATCGTAAACCTCCCTTCCTCTAATAAAATAGTAAATCGATCTGAACAACGAAATTTTAAAACTATAAACTTTCATCCTGAAACACAATATATCACAATATCGGGTCACATTTGGGAAAATCCGATATTCTTGAAAACGTTTCAGTCACAAAACGCCGAAATATAAACTATTGAGAAAGGAATATTGTTAGTTCGTTGAACTCGATACAGATAAATGTATTTATAAAATTGGATCAATTTCCATGATACATGGATCCTCCTTTCAACTTGGCTTCAAGATTGATTCTTCTCATACTAATACGGGCTTTTAGTATGAGTGTCTTCATTCTTTTGAAAAAACATAAAAGACAATCAATATACATTATATACGAATATACCGTGAAGAAAAACATGGTTTCAATACAAATAATACCAGGGAAATATAATTTTTATTATGTTAATGATTATGTATTTAAACAAACTGTATATGGGAATTAAAGCAATTTATGCATCTTTTTTCTAGCTGTAATGTATTTTTTTATGTTTTAATAATTAAAATGTTGGGCAAAATATATATTCTTGCACATTTAAGGGAAGCAATTCTCAATCATTTTATTCAATTGTATAACATTTAAGGTATCCTACTACGTTCAGAACAGACCGTGATTTTAAAAAAGCGTACAAATGGATAATTTTCAAGATGTCAATTAGATTAGAATACCTGTATAAAATTGTTTTAAGGACATTATGACAAAAAATAATTATTTAAATACAATATTTTGGCAAAAAATTAACTTAGAATAATGTTTTTTCAAAACGTTCTCCTTTTACAAAAAATGCTTTAATAATAATAATATTTTGCTTATATAAAGTAAAGACATCTCCAGAGAGTCTGAACAAGAATTTTGAAAAAATGCACATTATTTTCAGAGTTATCATCTTTTGAAATATAATTATAGGCGTTTTTTTCTTAAAATTTCTCCCTTCTATTGTAGTAAAATATGGATAAATCCACTCCTAAGTTATATATTTAAAAAACTCTAGTTCAGCCTCTGTACAGAGATCTGAGCTGTATATAGGCAAAATATTATTATAATAGAAGCAGTTTTCATAAAAGGAGAATGTTTTGAAAATGGGTCATTCTATGTTCTTTTTTGTGAAAATATTGTACTTAAATAATTTTTATTGTAATAATATTCTTAAAAGCATTCTATATACGTTTTCTAATCTAAGTGACACTAAATAACATAAATATTATCCATTTATACGCGTTTGCAAAATCATTGTTGCGAACGTAGTGGGATACCTTAAGCAAAAAAAAACATTTTTAAAAAAATAATATATATTAATTTCTAAATAGTAATTTTACAAAAATTTATATATGTTCATATGATTCAGCGTAAACAAGTAACTCTCAAACAATGTTATTTTCCACTTCTTTTCATTGTATTGTTAACCGTTCTTTTTTCCCATTACATATTACTTAGCATATTAGACTCAATGAACTATATAACTAGGCAAGTTGCAGAAATTTTATATACGAGTATACACCGCCTGAACACAATGAACTCCGGAATATAAATTCAAGCAGGCAAATTCTGAAATGAATAAAAATGCATGGGTACTTATCAATTTATCTAGGTCACTTTTCAAAACTATCTGTATATAACGTAACAGAAGTGTACAATTTATCATTTCAAAGAAATAATACTGGAAAATGCTATACGTGATAGCACAACAAATGTATCAAAACCAAAAACGGCAAATGAATTTCTAGCATTAAGGACAGGCATCCTGTAAGAAGCTTGCTGAAATTATAGCATTATGAATCTTTTCCGAAATATTATTAACATTTTTAGAAAATTATTTAGTTTTCTAAGATAGTAAAGAATGATCTTTATAGATAGTATATGTCGAAAATAAATCTTAAGCAATCGTGTCCAAAAATCATAGAAAAAAATTAATAAAATCTTATTATCAAATATCTATACTAAAGTGTAAAAACTCTTATTGAACAAAGAGATTAAAACAATTTTAAACTGTAGCAGATGGGACGAAAGTGCTGTAGTGTAAAAATAAAGTCTCTAGTTGCTGTGACTCACCCAAGAAGGAACTGAAATTTTCCATAGAACGCCGAGATTAGTCCATCGAGCAATAGCAACGGAACATGTTGTCGCATTATCATCATCATCATCAGGAAATCTCTATAATAACACACTGCAAGAAGTTTGGACGGTTATCTATAAAAAAGAATGTAGGCTCACTCGTGCCTTTTGGCTTAGTGTTGACCGATTGTTCCTTCCCGGTAATTGATCTGTAGTTTTTCAGACACTAATCTATGCTTCACTTTATCGAACCTTTTCTTTTTTAAATGTAATACAAAAATTCATGTTCAGGTTTAATAAACCAAGATATTCTAAATGCAATTATGCTGTTAAGTATAAATTATTTTAATGATGATGATGAATTAATAATTATGTATAAATTCTCTTAAGCGACGATTTTTTTTTTTTATTTTTTTTTAAATTTAATTATTTGTTCGTAATACAAAAAGGAGTTTTATTTGTAATATAAGTTACAATAAGTCAAACGATTTCAAGGTAAACTTGCGAAAAGATATTATCAAATGTCTGAACATTTTTCAAGCGTAAGGATAATTATATAAAATTCAGTAATTATTTGAAATAGATGAGATATGAAACACTATTACCAGATTTCTTGTGTGGTTTTCTTAACATTTTAACACGCAGCTGATCCATAAGAGGATACTTGGGTGACATATTTATCAGTGAGAATGACCTTAACTTCAGTGTTTTCACTTACTTTTTACACTACGGCAAAAATCGAAACTCCAGCCCTAAACAAGCCCACCAAATCTCTTGTGACAGCTGGTACTTCTTAGCTTTAGCCAATCGATGGAAAGTTTTATGTAGTGTAGTTCTTGAAGAATGTGGCGAAATCGGCTCAGCACTTAAATTTCAAATGTAAAGAGACAAGAAGAGGAAAATCACAATCGTTCATGAGAATGGTCATGTTCAGACAATGAATCTGTTACATTTGTCCACAGACAGTTTTATTAATTAATTTGACTGGTAATAAAACTGTTATCAGTTTGTATTAAAGATTGTACGTGCATAGGAAGTGGTAACAACTTAACTTAAAATGTGATGTTTACTTTGAATACGTATGAATGAGCAAATATTTATATAAATGATTTATATTTCGGAGAAAGTTATTCATGTATTAACATAATATGTGCTATTTGAGGAATTACATGAAAGAAGAATAATCTACGTGTAATAATAAAATATAAGTAAATTTCACTTGGATGGGAGTTTTATGTTTTTCGGTGAATTGTTCTCGTAAAATCAATATTCCTTTAAGAAAAATAACATTTTTTTTTGAAGCGTTGCAATAAACAATGATCTTTTAAGACGTTTGTAACAACAGACATAGGTGATACATAAAAAATTACTTCTTCAAATAAAATCGTACAACTATTTTTATAAAACTAGAATTGAAAAAATTAATGAAACGATTTCATTTTAGAAGTAATATTCGCTTCAAGGTTCAATTTAAAAAAATGGGTTCGCTTCAAGGTTCAATTTAAAATGCAAACTAACAGTTCTTTGAAAAAACTGCAAAATTAAAATCAAAGCATTGAAATAAAAAAATGGTTATTTTACAGCGTGATATAAGGAAAGAAGCTCTGAAACGATTGAACCGTTATATGTATATATTAGTCTAAAAAATACTTTCTGTCATTCGCATTTAAAATTTGCCGGAAAACTTTTTCTGCAATGTAATGAATAAAAAGAATACACTTGCTCTTGAAGTGAGTATATACAATCCCAATTTATGACATGAGAGAAATGGAAAAGGAATGATTTGCCTGGTATAACATGGTTGGCTTTTTGCCAATCTAGAATATTATTCTAGATTTAGGTGTTGTGTCACAGAAAATCTTATTAGGAAACATACAATGTATACTTCCTCTTTTCGGATAAGCAAATAGGTATTAATTTTACTTCTGTTATTAATAGCATTAGCGAGATATCTTGCTCTTTGAATGGAAAGTTTTTTTATTGTGCGTGTAAAAATAGGCATAGATATACATCTTTAAAATAATTTTTGAAAAGGGGTGAAGAGGATTAGAAAAATAAAGAGTTGGAATTTTAATATTCTTGGTTTATTTTGTGGAAGGTACAGCTGTACCATATTTTATTTTTATGGTTGGTGACGCTGGCCGCTTATTTCTTGAAAGAATGTATACTCGCCGGATGGATTTGCAAGCCATATCTCTAGACCAGATTATATCGAGCATATCCAAGATGTTCACATCAGATAACAGTTAAACCCGTTATGACGTAGTAGATACAAGAGTAGTTTCAGAAATACCTGATCATATGTATAGATATCAGTTGTTTGAAAATAATGACTAAGGAAGAAAGTATCAAACCTATAAAACCTTATTTGGATGAAGTTTGACGACATTAAAATGCTTAACAATCCCTTGGAAGCCAAATATCGTAAATAGCTCAACCAATATCAAAGCAGAGCTGGATTCTGCTCTTTGGGAATCTTATCCTTTGTTCCCATTCGTAAGATATTCGGCGGTAGAGTTAAACAAGTCCGTATGTGCTGCCAAAACGTGCATTGCACTTGTCGGATAAGGGAGTTGTCTAGACCAGAAATGTTGAAAAATATTTGCAAAATGGAAGTGGATGACCGTCAAGTGAAAATACATGATTCAAATTGAGACATCAGACATGGTATGCATTTCAAAAAATTCCTTCCATTGTATAAAGTATCCAATTATACAGGTACATTAGATGAACTTTTTAAAAAATTTTCAAAAGGACTTAATGTTTGTGAATTTCTAGTTCCACTTTAATGCATAGTAATGAAAATGCAGTTAAAGATCAGCACATACACATAGGTATATATATAAGGCAATTTGAAAAAAGTTTGAAACTTTACTGAAAGTTAATTCAAATTTTGTAATTTTTTCAAATGTTTTGTTATTAAGGTTATTTTATATTTTCCAAAACAAACAGCTGCAACAGATTTTTTAAATGTTTTTTTCTGGTCAATTAACTACAAAGTTTGTTACTTTTTTTAAACAAAAGTTATAACCAATTGTAGTTGCAATTTCAGGCAATATTTTAGTAATTTTAGAGATAAACCCAACTATAGCATCACTAAGGAAATTCAAATTTCCCTTTTAGTCTATTCACTGAATGATACATGTATAAAATTTGATACAAGTATTTCTTTTGGACTTTTTTTCTTTAAGATATAATATTTGAAATGCTATCAATATTACAAAATAATAAGAAAAATGGACCTAAGCTTCATAAATGCAATTTTTAAAACAAATCATGAACAGAATTTAATAAAAAATTCCCTTATTTACTTTAATATCCTCACTATTTGTTATATTGTTAAAATTCCCCTTTCTCTGGGGACTTATTTTTTTTTCTAGTTGTTTTTGGTGAAAGGTAAAGAATGTCGTTTCGAGTCAATAACTGGAATTTTGTCAAAACCTTTGTAGTCACGAAACGTATAGCAACATTCACTATGCCGAATACTTTCAAAATACTTTACAAAGTATTTAAACCTTTGTTAAAAACAGTTGAAACAATATAGATGTGCAATTAAAAAGTTTTTAGCTCTATAAAGATTTTTTTTGTTACAACGTGTCACAGAAAAACATAAAAAAATACCTTTAACATTTCGTATTTTTCAATTCCTACTATTAGCTCACAATCTCTCTCTCTCTCTCTAAATATATATATTTATTTTTATCTTGACTGAATTTTCAGTCGTTAATTAAATACATTTTAAAGCGCTCAATTGAGCTGAAATTTTAGATACATGATTATTTTAGATGACAATACTATAATTTAATTATAATTAAAAAAATTAATTGATTAAAAATAATTATTTAAAAAATTAGAAATACAGCCACATTGGTGACTTAGCGACCATTTTGTCGACTTGCCTCAAAAATTTGAAAAGGTTTTTTTCCTCACGTTTTAAAGTATTCAGTTGAACTGAAATTTTATATACACGATTCTTTTTGATGACAATACGATACTTTAATGATAATTAATAAAAATTATTTACCACTTAATGTTGTGATTCTGTCATATGTATATAGATATTTATATTAATTGTAACTATTTAATAAAAAGTAGCTAAAACAAAAATTTTCTTTGCTGCTCTAAGTAGGAATTGACTTAAATTGTTGTTTTTTTTTATATTGCTTGTTTACTATACTATTATCATATTATAAAATATCATTTTTTCTACACTAACAATAAGTATCTGTGCTGTAATACCCAGGAATTATATGGTACGTGGAAAAAGTGATAACCGCTCAAGTCGAGGTATAATGTCTCATATAAATAATTTTTAATTTGGGCCGGTAACGAAAAAAATAATAGCTTAGAAAAGTAAATTTTTTCATATAAATCATTAGAAAACACAACTATAAAATAGGAAACCGAAACTATTTTGATATAGAAGTTTTCATAAAATCTAGCAAAGGAATGTGCCGTCTCGAAGATCCTCTTTTGTCCCGCAAAATTTCCTCCTAGCATTCTAATATTTTTTTATTCCTTGCATTGCTGAAAAAATACTCTCTTATTAAATATAATTTCCAAATATTTTAACCCTTTGACAGTTAAACTGAGTTATTCAGTCAAATTCTACCCGTTATTCAATCTCCTGATTGGACTGGGTCTAAAAACGCAAGTTTTTCAATGTGGGTTGCTCTTGTATTAGGATGACATAGTCGTCTTTTAAATATCAGAAGTTGTAATACATATAACAAACACAAAATAACAATTATAACATGTAACAAACATACACTATGTTAATAAGAAATAAACACAAAATAAATTATTATGGTTAAACATCGCTTCTGAGCGATACTTCCGAAAATTTATATTAAGTTAAACAGAAAGCGAGGAGTGAGTAATCGAGTTGTGTAGTGCTGAAACAAAAGACGAATAACCGAGATTTCAATATCATGGATGTCGTGGTAGCGTTGTGATATGGGCCCCCTTTGGTGACCATATCCTTGATTGTCAGCGTGAAGTAGAGGTGTGGGATTCTCAAAATGAACAGACATTTTAAGTTCTTAAAAGACTTTATTAAGAATATAACTTAAACGTCTAACAATTTAGATAAATTTATATAAATGAGAATCTAGAATGAACGAACACACAAAAGTAGTTAAACCGAATCACGTAATTTAGAACACTTTCTCTAAATAATTATACTATCCGCCTATTCTCACTTCTAATAATATTACAAGTCCTAATATCAAATAATCAGTCCTACCTTATTCCAAACTTAACTTCAATCTTTAAATGGAAACGTCTAGGCGCGTGTGCAATGGTATGCACCTTGTTGTATTGATTGAGTTTCTAGGTAACTTTTCGATAGACTGTCAATTCATGATTGTATCTCCTCCAAACATAACACTCATCAAATTGCCATCCTGCTTACTGCAACTTCTGTTCTTTTAAAAGCTATCTTATTTGCAATTCTTATTCGCATTTCGCTTCTTGGATATTAGTTGGAAAAGAGTTGCCATTAATCTTGGCCGTCAAAGAACCCAGAGGTTATGTTAAAGAAAAGACGCGTGAGCCCGTCACAACGTATGTTGAGGTATTACTGTATCTTGGTTCAAAATAAAATAATTCAAGAATTATCTTTAAATAAAGAAAATCACATTTATTAAAAAAATGTATATGATTAAAAAA
>BMAV01010597.1:0-27364 GCA_019973955.1 Trichonephila inaurata madagascariensis | reverse complement strand
TTCCACTAAAAAACGCTATCGATACACGAAGTGTGACACACACACAAACCAAGACTGGTCCAATAAATCATTGTACTTACAGAATCAGTTCTACGTGATATTATCACCTTCAAAGTAGTTCCCTTCAGCATTCACGCACTTCTGCATTCGGTGCTGCCATTGCTGGTAACAGTTCTGGAACCAGGTTTTTGGAAATCTCCTTAGGATATTTTCCATTTTTTCCTGAACTCTCAATTGAGGTAAAATGAGTTTCCGTTTCAGCAAGATTTAACTGTAGGAAATAAAATAAGGCCCATGGGGCCAAATCAGGCGAATAAGGGGATGCCTCATCACAGTAATGTTTTTGCTCTTCAGAAACTGCTTGGCAGATAAGGCTGAGTGAGCGGGTGTATTGTCTTGGTGCAACCATCCATCTCCTCAATCCTGGATTTTTTTCCTAATTTTTTCACGGTCTTTTTACTTCAATCTAGTAGTTTAATTTAAGTCTGACACCTTCACGTGTTCATTCAATGACGCATTACTTCCAACTGGCTTGATCGATTAATGCGAAACTGGCCACATGGAATAGAGGAAGTGATGGGTGACGTTGCGAAGACAGTGGTTGCCAACTCCACCTTTTTTCAAGATACACATTTAGTCTCGCTTTTTTGTGTCACGCCTTTTATATAGGAGATAAAGGGTTTGTTTCACATTCCAGGTGAAGTCCGGAATTACAAAGGAACAGTTCAGACGAGGGGAGTGATGCCATTCCATTGAATATGCAATTAATATTGTCACGGAGTTCGAAAGAAGTACACCGTTCAGTTAAGCAAACAATTAGATTTATTCTAACGAGGAAGCTCGATACAACACTGGAATGAGAACATGCCCAACTGGTGACGTACTCGGCTCTTATACACTTACCGAATATTCGAGAAATATCCAGTATGCACTTTAAAGAATGATCATCTAGAACCTAGACAAACAATACATTAATAATGAAAACAAAAATTCAAGTCTTTGGATAAATCTGCCGAGGCCGGGACTCAAACCCGAGACCAGAGGAAATGGAGTCCAACGCTCACCAATAGACTGTCGGGACTTGTAGCAAATTATGTGTGCGGCAATATACTATAATGAACTGAAGTACTTTTAGAAAAACCTTGTCTTGAAGAACAGTTTATTCGAAAATCTTAAACCTGGAACCATGATAAAAGTAATTCATATTAAAAAGGAAAGAGTAAAAAGTTTCTTCTATTATTCTTCCGAACTACAAGTTCCACCTTACTTAAATGAACCACACTTTATCGTGTAGCTATTGTATTATCAATCTTTGAAAAAAAAAAAAAAAGAGATAACATACTGACATACCTCTCTATAAAGGAAACTTCCTCACAAAAATACACCTGCCCTAAAGGTGAATATAGAGAAAGAACGAGATTACATTTCTGTGTAAACTCGGAGGTTACAAAATATATATATACTAGCGTTACCCACCCGCTTTGCTTGGCATTTCATGATGTTGTATGAAAATATACTGTTTATATATATTTTTAAATTACTAATATCTTAAGTCCTAGCATTAAGAATTCAATTGTATTGAAAAATATTCATACAACTTTCTCCTCTTGATTTAAAAAGGGCACGACTTTAATTTCTAAAATTGAAGTAGAATTATCTTTTGCCCTCTGGTAACCCCCTTCCCAAGTGGATTTCATCAAACCTCATTTTAGTAGATTTCTACTCAATAAAATTAAAATGCTTTCCAAATCGAAATCAAATAGTTCAAAAATGGAATTCTTTTTAACACGCTTTTAAAAGTTTCACTTTGTATGTAACGGAATCTTTGAACTCGATTTTTACCCGCTTTTAAAGGTCAGATTAATTCGAAATTTTGCACACTTGTCAAGAACCAATGACAATACAATAATTTTATAATTTTGTTTCCTTGTCCTAATTGGGATAATTAGGAATACGATTTATAGATTTGGCGACTAGTTCCGTATGCCACTTCCAGATTTGGCGACTTATTGCATAAACCATTTTCAGATTTAGCGAATAAAAAATTAATTTGCAACCCTAAAACCACGAATAGGCTTGTGGTTAATACAAATAAAACAAAAAAAGTGTTCTTTATGTGAAAAAGGGTAGGGTGGGTGTGTCGGAAACTTCCTACCTTAATATAAGTCTAGTTTTTCTGAAAATGGAAATTAAAAAAAACCCGTGTATGCGATTAAAATAATTTATGTTCTAACAACAAAATATTTTTTTATTTTTATAGAGTAATATGTATACTTTTAGGAGGATGGTACGAATTAATATTATGGCAATACGTTTAAAAGGTGATAAATTTATGTTCTAACTGCTAAATATTTTTTTATTTTATTTTGATAAAGCAATATGTTTAGAAGTGATGATACGAATTAGCATTTACGTTTAAAAGGTGATAATACGATTGACATTTAATATTTCTTCTTAACACACTTTTATAACTTAGACTTGTATCTATAGAGACGGAATCTGAAATATAACCATACAGGACTCATCCGAGGCCCCGTAAACAGAGAGAATAAATACCCTTCAGACTCATTAATTAATATCCATTGAAGAGTAAGACTAATTTCAGCAGCCACGCAATTCCGGCACCAAATATCAAACTCAAGGTTAAATTCAACAAAGAATAAATGATCGTTTTAAAAACTAAGAAACAGGCTTTTATTGCAGATCGAACTAAAAAATGAAAAATAAATTATGGTTTTAAAAAAAACTAAAAAACACTCTTTTATAGTGAATCGAACTAAAAAGTAAAAAATAATTCTTAATATAAGAATAAAATGATTAACGAGAAAATTAATGTCATTGTGGTAAAAGCGTGATGAGCTTTGTACTACATTTTTACACTAACTCAGCATTTCGGAATAGAACTAGTAAGAATATATAACAATTAATATAGAGCACCCCTCGCTTTTATCCCAATGGTATTAATTTTCTCGTTAATCATTTTATTTTTATATTACGAATTATTTGTTTACTTTTTAGTTCAATTCACTATAAAAGCGTGTTTTTTTTAAACTTAATTCTTTTCAATAAGCTGCAGTAACTGCCTTTGACAGTCGATTTTCTTAAGACACGTTCTTAGCAGATTTAAATTAAAAAAATAAATAAATAAAATAAGCATACCAAATTTCATTACAATAGGTCTAGTAGTTCGAAAAAAGGGAATTTTTTTTATCGATACGTCCCAGTAACTCCCCGCTCTCGCTCCTCATAGGAGTCAATTTCCTCAAAATCCGTTCTAAGAGGATCTATACTCAACAACAGAAACATGTCTACCAAATTTCAAGTCTAAAGGTCTATCAGTTCAAAAACAGGAATTTCTTTTATCTATAACGCCCCTTAAACCGTCTTAATCTTCCTTGTGGGTCGATTTTCTCAAAACACGTTCTTAGAGGGACTCTACTGCATGAAAGAAGCTGTTCAACCAAATTTCAAGTCTGTAGGTCTAGTAGTTCAAAAATTGATATATTTATCTATAACACCCCCTGGCCCTTACAGCGCCCCTTGGGGGTCGACTTTCCCCCAAAACCCTTTTGCAGTGCGTTCGTATTTCGTGAAAGGAACGGACCTACCAAATTTCAAATCTGTAGGTTTAACAATTCAAAAACGGGAATTTTTATATATAACGCCCCTTAAGCCCTCGCAACGCCCGTTGATTTCGATTTTCGCAAAATCCATTCTTAGCGAATTCCTACTCCATGAAAGGAACATGCGTACCAATTTTCAAGTTTGTAGGTCAAATAGTTTCGAACATATCGTGATGAGTGTGTAAATAAGTGAGTGAATCGCTTTTCTCCTATATATATATATATATATATATATAGAATATGTTTTAAATCTGAACATATATATTAAATATAAATATATTCAAACCAAATAAAGTCATATAGGTAATCAAGAAAATATACAATGATCTTTGAAAGGGTACTAATATGCTTTTAACTAAATTTGGGGAAATGAATGAAAATATCATTTCCACGCTGTGGCAGCTATTTTCTTTTAATTTCACAGCGTTTTGGGCTTTATCAGAGCAAATACCTTACATTTGTTTTTATAATTTATAGTAACCATACTATTTGTTGCCAGATCGGGCTGTATGTTTGACAATACCAGCATTATTGTCTAATGAAAAAGAAGGGGGAGGGGGAGAGAAAGTAAAGGTTGATAGACACAACCTCTATTACAGTTTATACTTGATATTTATAATTTGACATTATTGATTAGCATTTTGAAATATGTCTGAGCTGAAATTTGTGGAACACGGAAATATTGAATTATAGTTCATTCAATATAGTTTATAGCTTTCCTTCAAGGAAGGATTCTCTTGTGCCTAGCGTAACTACGTGTAAATTTCTAGGTTATAAATCAGTCTGAAAAAATGTCAGTCCAGTAAAAATACGAGACAGTGTGGATTCAAACAATTCACATTCTTCATGAATTCACTTGCCTAACCCGCGATCATTCGCGCGGGGTGTTCTGTACACCCCATCAACAAGAAAAGCCTCCTACAATTCTAAAAAGAATGCGCAGAACCACGATTTTTTCTGTAGCTGCCCATTTTAGGTCATTGAACCTTCAAGCCTGCTGTAATCAATCTCGCTTGGAGGACTGGAATGTAACGACCTTCAAAAGTTTATTTGGGGTGCTGAGAACACCCCGCGAGTGATTGAGTTATATTTTCGTACTCGAAGCATCTACGGAAGAGTACGTTTTACCCTTTCCGCTTACATTTTTTTTTCAAATATATATATTAATATGCATGAATATTTTATTTAAAATTTCAATAAATGTGGTATAAAAATAATGTAATTCTATAAAATAATTGTAGAATATAATTTTTTTTAAAAAAAATTTCAAAATCATTTTCAGAAATTATGACAAAAACTCCACGGAAAAGGGAGAAATAGCGACTTCGTCGTCTAGTAGACACTGTATCAACAGATTGTCAAGATGAACTAAGTGAATTCGATGACTGCGTAATTTCGTAACCAAAGTTGGAGAGATGAAATATGAAATTGTAATTTTTTATAATACAGGTGGTGTTGATACCACTGATGAAATGTGCAGTATATTAGATGTACCACGGATATGTAACCTTTGGCCATTGCGAATATTTTATCATCTACTTAATACTGCAGGAATTAATGCTTCATTTGTCTATCATTCGGTTCTTCCTGAAAATAAATGAGACCTTCAAGATTATTAGAGGAGATTAGAATGGATCTTGTGCAGCCACAGTGGGATATGAGATCGGATCTCACAAACCTTAACAAAACACTCAAAAGAAGCTTTACTGACACAGAATATATTAAAAAGAGCATTAATCCACCAAAAAAGGGGCGTTGCCCTGTTTCTCCATGGGTAAAAGATGTAAAAATTATTTGTTTTTGTCTTCAATATAAAAAAAATATGTGCTTAAAGCATATGAATACAGTCTGCTCTGAATGTTTGAAAAATGATTAAAATATTATTTTTCTACTTTTTACTATTCTTATCATTAATTATAAAGTATATTTATTACTGGTATATACGTTTTACTTGTGGTTTATGAAAAAATATAAAATTGTGTACTTCAAAATGAAAATTTTGTAGGTTTAGTGTAAATTAATGCTAGTCTCATTTGAATGCAATAAATTTAACAATTTTGTTTGTATAATACAAAAAACATCTTATACTTCATAAATATATATCATAATTGAGACTTAAATTTTTTATATTTAAATACACGTGTTAAGAGTTTGGGGTGTTCTCTACACCCCGCGAGTAACCACGGTTGAAAAACAGGCGCGAGTGTGACCGCGGGCTAAGAATCTTATCTCTGCTAAGCAATTATATTTAGTATATATAGAGTAACGTAATTTGAAACAAATCTTTCGTTTTACTTGTCTCTAAGTATCCATTCATTTTTTTGCTATTGAATATACATTTATGCATGCAATATTTTTGAAAAGTTGCTTGTTCACAACAATAAATTTGGAGGGAAATGATACCTCATATGTTTATCCTCATGATGTTGCAGAAATTCTTCTTTTTAATCTTGTTACGAACTTGTAACTGTTCTAAGTGTAAAGCCGGAACAGAACTTTACGAGATAAAAGGGTGGGAAAAGCCTTTTATTTTTATTGACCCAAAAGAGACTGAGCTCATTTAAAAAGCGTTTATAGCAAAAGAAAACATGATTTATTTTGTTTGTTAGAATAAAGGCTATTTTATGAGATGATTATATAAAAGAACCTGGTATACATTTTATTTTCTGGATAAACTTCGCAATTCAGTAACACAATTTCAAATGAAGTTTTAAAATAAATCTTGATTTTTTTTCCATACGCTTATTCTCATTCACCATATCTTTCAAAAATAATTTTACGAATTTATTTATTTTACTAATGCTAAAATATATAATATACTTTTTTTAGTCAATATTGAATAGAAAAAGAATAATTATATTGGTATATATAGATTAAAATCTCTGTGAGTATTAACACGAATTTCGTAGAGAAATTTTATCTGCATTCTTACATTAACAACTTTGATTATCTTCATTATAGAATCTAAATATTTGGGTTGAATAGCGGGACCATACCAGTGGTGTCTTGAGGAACAAAAAATAAATAAATAGGAATTCGGAGCATTTAATTTAGAAACTCAAAAAGAAAGCGAACTTCTCCAAGCACAATTCAAATATACACTGGTGAGCAAAACTTAAGCAACAGGTGGGTTTATTGCCATAACTTCACGAAAAATCATCTGAGAGACATGAATTCTGAAATGAGGAAGAGTATTATGTACGTAAAGGATGACGAAAGCATTGGCGCTGAAAAAGGAATACAACGCATACGGTATGGAATCAAACAAAAACAAGCTTTATTGAACGCATAGTATCGTGACTCATGATTGCCCTACCCAACGGGAAGAACAACATGCAGATGTTCCAATATGGTATATCCCCTCCTCTTACTACAATGGTTGCTTTGCACCGTCTCCGCATACTCAGAACCAGCTGGTCAACATTTCTTGAGGTGGAGTGCCCATTCCTAAATAACATCTGTTTGAGTTGTTGGTTGTACTCGGATGATTGAGCGTGGGGCAATACGTCTCCCCCAAAACATCCCCCCACATGTTCGATGGGTTTAAATCGGGGAGCACGCTGGCCAATCCATTCGTGATATCTTCCCACAGCTCCTCAACAGCAAAGGGGCGATGTGGCGTGCATTGTCATCCCTAAAGATGAAGTCTGGGCCAATGGCACCTCGGAAAGATGCAGATGGGGGAAAAAGTACCTCCCCCCTAGCGATCCCCCGGGTTTCAGACCCTCTGTCGAAAATGGGAAACTCAGTTCCCATTAATAATGCCAACAGACAAAAAAACTCCGGGACCACCGTAAAAGCTTTCCTTTATATTACTGGGATAAAACCGGGTCCCCTCTCTCTCCCAAAACAAAACGCGTTGAGAATCGCTGGGCCCCACTCTCATCCTTAAAAAGGGAAAACGACTCCATTGTCAGTTGCCAGTTTTTGTCTCTCTTTCCCCCTGTAAACGGTGACTTCGGTGGGATCTTTCAACGGGGGGCAGCGTTCAGGACGGCGGGGGAACAGGCCCCCTTTTTGAAAGGGGTCGGCCACAGTACACCCTAAATTGTCGACCTTTGCTGTACAGGTTTCGAGCAATCGCCGCTGCTGTCAAATTTTTTTTGCCTGCAGGATGTATATGGTCATCCCGGTTGTCTCCTCGGGCGGCCACACCAACCTTTCTAACAGCTGTCCCGGGTTTAAAACCTTTTCAAGCGCGAAAATGACACTTTGTTTTTTCCCAACTCTGCGCTACCTGGTGACAGTACCCCCTCCTCAGTTTTTCCGATCATTTTTTGGTGAATTTCCCCAGATGATTTCTTCTACCATATTTCACGAATGCTCCGGCCTTGCAGAGAATATGGTAAATGGTCCCCGTCCTTCTTTCATTAAAATTTTGGCAGGCGCCCCGACACCCGCTTTTTGCGTACGCTCACATCGCTTCTGACGTTTTTTCCCGATAGCATACGCCGGCGTTTCTACTGACTTACGTGTTCCCCCTACTGATCTCCCGACCTCCTTTTCTGCAATTTCATGACTATCTGCTAAATTTTTCATTGTTGCTTAAGTTTTGCACACCAGTGTGTTTTATTCTGCATTGAAAAAAAACTTGGAAAACTCTAGGTTATTACAATTCTCTCCCATGATTTAAAAGTTCTTAGTAAAAAAACTAAGTCGAATACAGCAAAACAAAAGTATTTGAAAGCAAACAGAAACATACACATACATATTTACATACTTTATTTGTGTTCTATGTGCGAAACCTTGGTTACACGACATACATCAATGTGATGGTCCAATTCCTGCCATACTCCTCTCAGCATGGTACTATCCATGTGATTGTCAGCACCTGTTATCCGGAACTTGGTATTTTACATAAGGCCTGGTTTTTGTAATTTCTTTGCCGCGTGATGTAGCAGAACGGCATGAAACGATAACTCGTGCTGTAGATAACGTTGATAGTACCATGTTGAGTAGAGTATGACAGGAACTGGACTATTGCATTAATATATGCCGTATAACCAAGGTTTGACTCATAGATCACTTGTAAAATATATAAATGAAACTTGAATTGTTTTTGTATTCTTTCAAATGTTCTTTTTCAATTTCTTCTATTAGTTTACTCTTCATATATATATATATATATAATAATTCCCTCTAGTATCCTTTTTATTTACTCTTTGTACTAATATTTAAACAAACTTTTTTTTCTTTGGTTTCAGACTGACCACTTGACCGAAACATCTGCATATGCACGTAAACTGAGATAGGCTCAGTAGGCCTTGGCCCTCATGGGCTGTTCCTCCTCAGAGTTCAGTTAATAGTAACTTGGATATCCTTAAATAAATTATTATTATAATGTATTATTGCTTTGCCCATGTGTTCCTGAGGAAATAATATCTATTCTTTAGAGAAGAAATATAAATACAGAGGAATAAAATATTTATCAGCACTAATATGTTTTCTTAATATAACAGTCAGGTATATAGTATTCTGCAAATGCTTCGCAAAAAAAATCTTTTTTTGGAAACAAAATTTTTTTTTTACATAAAAGAGCACGCTGGAAGCTATTTTTCTACATAGTTACCACCACTGATCAAACATTTGTCATATCGGGAAATCACCTCTCTTCAAATAAAGATGCCACCGGTGAAGAGAGTAATTGCCGAACAGATCTTTCTGAAAATTCATCACAAGGCAATTTTATTGAAAATCATCCGTTTTCACCACAATATTTTCTCATTCATATTCACTTTTTCAAACAAACTATCATTTACAATAGATGGACGTCTACTCCATGCTTCATTATGAACATTGGTGCACCCAACATCGAATTGTCGAATCCACTTTCTCACCATTCCAACCCTTATTACATTTTACATAACCCTGTACAAGATGGCGTTAGATTTTACTGGCTTAGCATTCCTTGCGTTCAAAAAACGCATTATAGAACGTTCTCCACAGTCGGCTGAATCGGCAAATATCCTAAACATTTTGCACTTTCACTAATCGTGTAAAAACAACACAATTCAGCTGCAAATGCGTCACCAAACTGACAATCTACCAGAGACACGTGTGCGCAAGTGTTCAACTCCGATACTACCGCTGCGGGTGCGTTAGAATGAATGAGTAAGTTAAGGGTTTTATGGAGCAAGAGCCAATTTAGGTTAAGCTGCGCCAGCGTTAAAATGAAACGGTATTTAGTTTTCGGACACGCTTCATATTGGTTTGTGTCTTACTTGACAACTTACGTATTGTTGTTTGACATTCTTATCTATGGCAGAATTTATTAAGAGAATGACTCGGAAATAAACGAGAAATTATATTGAATGCGTAACTCTCAACAGACAGAATTAAGAAATTAATGAGCCACAATTTAGAGGGGTAAAATTACCCTACTCGTTCAGGATATAAAAAGCATGATAAATTACATTGCAGGAAAACGTCATCAGTTCCGAGTCATCTTTTTTTTTATAGAGAAAATAGATTTTATAATAATGGCTTCTAAAATATTAGAAATTATATTAAGATTATTAGGCGTGTGGGATCCAATAGAAAATAAATTATATATTGTGTTATAAGCTTATAATATTTACTAATGTTACAATGCAATATCCACACCAAGAAGATTATAAAACCAGAGCATACATCTTGTACTCAAAGTGAAAAATAAATGATTGTGTATATCTAGGAATCCGATGCTATCTCGTATGAAATTACGAATTATGGTCCATAAGACGATATATATACGCATGTCCAAAATTAAGGTCACAAACATATAATATGTGAAGACTGATGAGCTATTTACTATGCTATTTAGAGGCTGGTGCGAGGGCCATATTTACAATGTCAGAAAAGAATAGCAGCAATATAACAAAAGAAAAAATTTTAATTGTGAATTAAGATACAAGTAATTAAAAAAGCGTGAAATCATGAATCAGAGACAAAACATTTACCTTGAGAAAAGTCTGTCTAATATTAATGTGACCATTGCGAGCTGCTATAAAAGCCTCACATTGAGTTGTCGTACTGTTTATGAGGGTGTCAATTAGTATTTATGAAACAAAGCCCATTTTTCCAAAAGTGGAATTTTTAATTCCTGGGGTGAGCTACAGGAGAGGCTGCAGCTTGATGGGGCCATCCCCAAACATGTTCAACTTGCGAGTAGCGATCCAGAGACTTGGGTCAATCCAGCTGACGAATATCATCGCCGAATCATCAACGTGTGGGGTTTTGGGAGAGTGCATTATCGTCCATAAAAATGCAGTCGGGTACGCCATGCCCGAAAAAGCCTCACATAGGCTTCGGAAATCTCAGCCCATATAGGGCTGTGTGACATGTAGCGTGCCGTGGCGCATTCATAAATATTATTACCCGCACCGAGATTTCACTGCTTTCACCCGTCTGTGGGTGCATTTTGCCAGGAGATTGGCAAGCTCCATGCTGCGGTGATGCTTTGGCTTTTCGCTTTGATCGCCTTGCGCCCGAAAAGGCACCATCCCTCTCCTTCTTAGGGTGCTCAACCTTAAGATGTTTTCATTTCCACAATGGCTAAGGTGCCACTTCAAGTGGAAGTCAAGAGCCGGAGTCCGACTACCCCGGGCATGATACATTCCTCTGGCTGTGGAACTGCATAAATTGCTTCTATGGAACACAGCAGCTTAAGGTCTGGCTTCAGCTATTGACCACAAATCCATAACTGTTAAAATTTGTGAACAATGCCAAGTAGCAATCCTGTGCGATGTCGTGCTCAGTGGTGCTTGCCGACCATCCACCGGTGAACCCTTTGATGGGTTCCATGGCTGGGTTTGCCACTTTTTGTGCCACTTATTACTGATGAATACCTTCAGGGCTGGTTGGTTCGGCATAGCAACTCTCCATCTCAGGAGGTCATCCGGCAGATTATGGAATGGAGTAAACTTTATTTTGCAGCATATAACGTTTATTTTTAATGCACTAATCACCATTTTAGGAATGAAATTCCCGTATCTTTGAACATTCAATCAAATTCCGGCAGCTTGCCTTCAAGCAAATATCACTACTAAAGCTGAGAGGTTGATGCATTTCGTACAAATTCATGTAAAATATAAATTCTCAGGAGTTTGTGGGGGGCATTTTAAAGTGGGGATGGTGGGCCTGCATTTGGCTTCGGTATACAAGCAGACAAATCTGTAAATTTAAAATTCGGTGAACTTTAAAATTACACTAAAATCCTTTGACAAAAATACCAATATCATTTTAGCATTAAGTAAGGAATTTCAGAAGAGCAATTTTAGAAGACATCTTCAGGCCTTTTTACAAGCAATATATCAATACGCTATTTATACTGCATTGCCACATTGTCGGCATTAAGCGCATTTTTTCGTTTGGGCTACGGGGTGTGCCGGACAGCTTCATATCTTATTAGCGGATAAGCAAATATTGATTCAAACTCATTGTGGCAGTCATAATCCATGGTAACTGGGTCACGTGTTTTCAGCCAATCAGTTCATAAATTAATGCGACGTCGCGGTATATATAAATATAATCACGTGTTTCCAGCCAATTGGTTTCATGAGCTTGCGGCTGCCCAGAATTTTGCTTTTGAAACTTTGTTTTAAAGTACATGTGCACCGATACATGCATGCACAGTAAAACAAAGTGTACTTAACCCAAAGTATTCGACATAAATATGAGTTTTTATTGCGAAAATGGTGAGAAGAATTTTTTTAACTTACGTGAACTCTTTACACAGTCGTATCCAGATTTTTAAATGTTGTCTAAGCACCAGGTTGAAAAACTAGTATGTCAATTTTATCCAGCCGGGAAACGTGATTGCCTTTGTATGTGATATCGTAGGTAGAATTAGTGATTTTTTACTTGGGTTTTTATTTGAAACGAAACGTTTAGGCTATGAAAACATTCTCATTTTAATTCCGCAAAATTTTTTTTCAGAGGATTAGAAATTTTAAAATTGTAAATCACCCCAAGCATAAAATTATTAAATTTTTTAAAAATTTCTGGCTATATATTTTGCAATTTTATTAAAAGCAGGTTGAAATACATTTGAGGTGTTATCACCATGTCAAAGAAAGAAATGCATTAAGTAGCGTCAGGCTGATGCGACGAAGCCAAAATTTTTGTATTCCAAGTTAAATTGATATGTTGCAGATAACAAAGTTCATTTTCTTGATTTCAGATTTTTCTGTACAGGGTTGGAGTCAACGTGTGGGAGTATTCTTCACGTTTCCAATCATAAGCGATACCACCATTCTTCGAAAATTTTTTACCTCTCCCAAGGATTTGCATTTTTCGCTTTGTTGGTTCTATTCTTCAACATCGTATACAGCATCCTCGTCTTGGTAGGTTATATATTAGGTGTTGCTTTTAAGTTTGTGGGGAATGTTTTGTGTCTATTTTAGATAAGGCTTCTTTTCGGACGTCTTTTCTTGCGATTTTTGGGGTTTTTTTTGCATTCTGGGATGGAGAAGGTATAATTGTGGATACGGTTTTGGGTTTCAACAGCAGGACATGTTGTTTTTGGTTAAGTAGGGTGTAAAAAACATTGATACGGTAGGTTGGTAGGAGTGCTGATAGATGAGAGGAATCGCATTTAGATGTAGATAGAATTATTAGATGGGGTGGGGTATTATCTATTAAAAGAACAGATGGATTTGAGATTCAGATGACGATGTAACTGTTACAGAAGATGTGGATGGTAGAGGTTTGCTTGAGTTATGGTTGATGATTTGAAACTGTAGGAATTTTGGAAGATATTGTTGTCTTTGGAACAGGTATCCAATGGTTGCAATAACTTCAACGGTGGGCATACTATTTTTGTAATGGTTTCATCAGTTTGTGTTGTTATGGATTTACGATTACGGGGTTTGAGAAGCCTGTGCATAAGTCTGGGACCAACTGTGGAACTATTAATTTTCGCGTTTCTAAATAAGATATATTTTTTGTGGTTTTGATTAGCGGGTTCTTTTTCAGTTCTCCACTTGGGGCAGAGTTTTGAATCGGCGGAATGGGCTTGAGCAGTTAGTACATTTAAGCTCTAGACTGCAATCTGTGGAAGCATGTCAACAGACGCACATCTAGAAACGATAAGTTCGACAAACAGGAGGTTTGTGAGTGTCGAACCTCTGTACTGAAACAGCGAAGGATTCGGAATGTACGAGCGAATTTTACGGTAGGTAGCCGGCTTTTTATTGTTGTTGTTATTTGGGGCTGTTAAACGTTGAAATTGCCTTATATGTTTGGTGGTGGGAATTATTGATGTGTCTTTTTGTTGTTATTCTTCTGACCTGAATAACACCTTGACTAGAAAATCCATCAAGGATTTCTGCATCAGTAGTGGTCAACAGGTCAGGTTCAGAAATGACACCTCGACAAGAGTTAAGCGACTTGTGTGGAACCACAGAAACAGACATTTAGAAGGATTTTGCAGAAGAAAAGATTTTGTTTGTAGAGGCGGAATTGGTTTCAATTAGTAGATCCACGGAACGTAGTCGTTTTTACTGATTTCGGTTTCACCTATTTCTATCAGGGCTTTGAATAGCAAAAGTGTTTTGAAGACATTTCATTGTTCGGTAAGGAAAGTAATGAAATCTTTGTATTAGTCACAATTTTGTCAATATTATTTAGGTTGGGTATGCAGAGGCCTTTACCCGGGCACAGCAGCATTGGATCATAACAACGCGTATACCACTTCATCGGCGTGCCTCCACCCTGCGGAGTCCAACAAGGAGGCAGTGTGCCGGTCAACTGGCCAAAACCAGGCACGGCGCTTACCTGGGTACACCAGAAGATAGTGATACAGTCAGGGTGAGGATCCAAGCGGGTAAACCCGACACCCCTTATCTGCAGCACCCAACCTACAGCAGTGATATACCGGGGACACGAAGTACTACCAGCCGATTGACAGGAGCAGGAACCAGCCACTGCCGCGATACAGTGAAGCGTGGGCAAAGGGAACACTTAGGGGTATCCACTGGAGCCCACTAACGCCACTCCATACTGGAGAAGAAGTAGGGCGAAAGGGAACGCATAGGATCCCCAGAACACCATTTTTCCCCACCCGTTGCACGGCAAACATGCGGGTTAGAGAAGCAGCGGTGTGTCGAAAGCAATAAAACCTTATAATCAAAAATTTGAAATATACGAAAGGAACTAAACTAACACAATACAAGTATAAAGCCGCGTATGTTAGTAATAAAAAGGTTTTCAATAGAAACAGGTTTTGTTTTATATTTAATTTGTTCATTGGTCTCACTGTGCAGGTCCTAGACGGAAAGGAAGAAATTTGAATGGCAAGAAGAAGGGCTAAATAGAAAGATCACTGGTACCTGGGTTCGTGAAGCCCATGTTTTGCAAGGCATTGGCTTCCCGCCGGAGGAGGAAGATCACTTCCGGGCACCTCCGGGAGCGTGAAACCCGTACTCACCTAAAGAAGGTGAGCCCCTGAGGATGTGACCATCATTAATTTGGTCATTAAGACCGAAGGATTTGTCTTTTTAGGCACGTACTGCTTTTCAGTTTTATCATGATATGGCGATAGCACTTTCCTGGGGTACCAGCATATAATGTAAACAATGACCCAACTCAAAATTTTGAAAAAAGTAAATTATTTTTTTAAAAATCAAACCAAATTTTTGTATATTCTTTATTTGATGTGATTTATAAGAATCGATAGATCTTATAATAATCACTTTAACGGTGTAATGTTCCTATTAGAAGTAAATTCAGAGCAAGGTTGTATGTACGGTTGTTGTTGGTTCAGATGCAGAGAAATGACATTCGGACACAAATGTTGCGTGTAATGTTATTTTTACTATGGTGATGTGTCTGACGCTGATTTATGCCATAACTTAATTTTATGTAAAAATATATACACCATGATGTTTATGGCTTAGCAGTGTGTTTTAGAACTTTGAGAATACATAATATTTACATAATTTTTGTTTTATCTGAGTCATATTTCATACTAATTTGATACTTGTTTGATGTTGGTTTATTTTTTTTTTCATTTTCAAAACAATAGCACTTAGACATACATCTACAGAACTATTATATATACACTTAAACAACTGAACATGGTAGAACAATAAACAGAAACAAGAGTACGACATGAAACTTTTGAGGAAACGAAGTCGGCTTTAAAAAGAAATACGCTACAGGTAGGTAAAATTATTGCAGAGGCGACATACTGCGTAGAGAGAATTTAAACGACAGGAAGAAAAGTGACCATATAAATGATTAGCTTTGGAAGAGACGTCATTTTTCAGATGATTCTTGGTTCCGCGTTTGCAGCATCAAGATGGTCAGAACAATAGCAGAAACAAAAGAATCACATAGAAACTTTTGGAGAAACACACACTCCAAAGTCAACTGTAAGCAGGAAATAGGTATATAAATTGGCTGATATTTTGAGCCCCATTAGTTCCTCAACTTCCCAATACCTCCTCAAAATGGTTTGCACTAGATGGTACACCAGATATCAATGGCAATGGCGTAACGTACACTCCCGTCTGAGGTGCAGGATCTTAGGGGTTCAATTCCGACTGACGCCGGTGCGTACACTTTGCAAGATCAGCGCTGAGGGGCCCAAATTCACAGGCTTTGAAGGGGCCTAATGTTATCCATTACGCCACTGGGAACACGGTGCCAAAGTGCTATGCATTTCAGATTATTCTTTTAACAAATAGAAATTTATGCAAATCTGAAAAGGTAATTGGGTAGACATAAGTGTGGGTAACCCGGAGTCACAGGCGGCACTCTTGTTCTTCTTGGTGTTATTAGGGAACCATGATAAACTTCATTTTTCCATTCTTAATTCCCATTTCATTTAGTTTTCTGCTGCCAAGTCATTTTCTCCCTTATGATTTCTGGATATTGAGTAAAAGGTACTTTGCTTTGCAGCGTTTGTATTATTTTTGGCTCATTTATTAGCTAGCACAGGGAACATACTTCATTTCCGTCATTCCACAATTCCGCACACATTCCAGCCTTACAATATTGAGGGTTTTCCTTCGTCTCAATTCCTTCTTTGAGCCGGGATCTTTAAGGGAGGCTTTACAGTTTACATGTATAACTGGCCATATATTTTTGAAAATATGTAAATCTAAGTTTTAATATATAAACATACATTTTAAAGCAATAGTTATTGTTATATTCTAATTTAGGGCCCCAACGTGGAAGGAAGCAAAATAGAGAGGAAATTATGAGTTAAAGTTGTATTCCTGATGATTCAAGTGTGAGGAGAATTCTGGTGATATAGTTATAGCTTTTCGTTGATGTTTGTTGAAAATGAAATGAAAGTGTATAAATATTACTCCGGTAAAAGCAGATATTGCAATAAACACGCGGTGAAGTAAGGCCTAGACCTTCTAGCAAATTTATTTGGAAAACAGAAAAGTAAAACCTGATAAAATACGAAGGTAAAACAATTGATACGCTTCACAATGCCGGGGAGAACCTCGTAAATTTTCTCAGGAAATAGCTTTAGATGATGAAAATACAAACAAAGCAGCACATGATTTGCTCCATAACCGTTTTTACTGCGATATTCAATATGAGCTAGAATCGGGCATTTCCATTGATTTATGTGACAGACCAAGTTTTCATATTTTTAAAACTCGTGGCACATGTAATAAATGCTAAATGCCCTTTTGCTTAGGAGAAAAAACACTTGTTTTGAAAATTTTTATTTGAAAATTTAAATTGCAATGCATTTATTCATTTCTTAAAAAGAATATTTATTAAAATAAACGTAATTGTTGAAAAAAGTGGATTCTTTTATTGTTTCAGTTAAGTGCAGTACTTTCGCTAAATGTGTACACTCTTAACATAACAAAACTATGAGTAAAAATTTGTTTTTTACTCATTTTAATATTCTGTGCAAATCAAGCAATCCCCATTTTTTTCTCATTTTAAATACGTCATCTCTGACGAGACTATTCCATATTATTAAATATCTTAAGTCGATATATTACCTGATTAGTGTCTAAATTCAATCACCTTATAAAATTAGTACATAATAACATCAAAAATGCATTATATTGTATATCCATACACAATGTATGTAAACTCATTACAATGTATATAAGCAAATATTCAAGTTATTTCAGAATTTGCATGAAAATAAAGAACTGAGTTGGATTAAGATTATATTTTGACATCCAGTATTTTATAATTATAAACTTCGCAATAAAATTAATGCTTAAAAATTTTAGTTATTAATTGCGAAGAGTCAGAGGACTTACTTCCAATGGCTGAAAGGCTCATGAAATCAGTAAATGATGCAAACTCTTCTTGGGGTGTCGTTCAATCAAATATGCTGTATATGCATTCACGTAAAGAATGACGAAGTTAATTGACATCTTGAAAAATTTTTGAAAAACTAAAATATGCAAAAAGAGTATTTTATTATTAAAGGCCAAAAGGTTGATTACTGTGAAAACGTATATATGGTGGAATTCCTATATTCTTCATGTAATTTTTGTATGGACATTAAAATTTGTGCTTATATTTATTTTTATATTCATTTTAAAATTCTTATCATTTTTTTGTTTTGCGTTTAAATTATCCGATGCTTAATGATTAGTTTTTGTCTGTGTAACTCAGTTTTCATTAACGGGGCACTATAAAGCAATTCGAGGACTATTAGCAACGTACCTCGTAATTTTGAATCATGCTTAAGTGACGAGGACGACACCTGAGCTGGCACACCCTCTCCGAACTTTCCCACTAAGGTAACGGGAGGACTTAGAGCCGCAACAGATTTAACGTGCATTACCCCCTTAATGGGGGGGTACATGGTTGAACTCAAAATTTGCTTGCTTCGTGACCAAAAGAACAGGTTCCTGGCCAAAATTAGTTTTCCCTACTTTTAAAAAAGTGGGCCCCCTTTCATATACTAAGTTTTTTTGAATGGGCTAAATTCAGAAGATATCATAGTTGCATTATAGTGACAAACATGTTTCCTTAGTCAATGACTTCAAAAATTCATGTTACGTCATAAGCATACGATAAATACAATATTGTGTTTCCAACCAATCATTCCGCCCGTTGTTGCCAACTTTTGCTTTTTGAGGAAACTTTTTTTTAAAAAGCCTCTATTTGTCAGCTGTAAAAACGATCTCAAAAGTAAGTAAAATATACTTAATTTAAAATATACAAGTAAAATAAGATTTTAAAAAAATTTTGAAGGTGTTTTTGAAGAATCTTAATACTTGCCCATCTTTATCCAATTATGAAATTTGAAATTTTATCAAAATGTTACAAATACAAGAACAAGTACAAGTTAGTTAGTTTAACGTCTGTTTTGAATGGGCACAATTCATGACTGTGATATGATGTTCTCCATTAAACTCCAAATAGACAAACTAATTGTGCAAGTTACTCTATTAGAGAAATTTCAAATTTTATAATTGGGTAATGATGTGTAAATGCTATGAAAAAAATTTTCATAAAAAATACTTTAGAATTATTAAAAAAATTTTTATTTTAGGTATCAACTTTTAAATAAAATGCATTTTGTATATTATTTGTGCACAGTTATTGTTGATAATTTAAGAGAAAGTGCTTGTGAAGAGAAAAAGTTGGCAACAAAAAAATGCACGAACTGATTATCTGGAAACACATGATTGCTTTTTTCGGGGGCCAACGCCGAGTTTTTAACAATTATTCAAAAGGGGGTTGTATTATTATGGTTAATGCCACATGAATTAGCCATTTGTTAATTCATTCCTGTTTAACGAAATTTTTGGGAAAAATTTTATAAATCATTTTTAATTTCTAAAAAGGATATTGAAAATTTACTGGAAAAAATCTTTCAACATTTTAATTTTTCATACTAAAATTTTAAAATCAGAAGTAATTACCTATTTAAAATATATAACTCCGAAAATTCAATATTATACGTATACAAAAAATATAATTGTTTAAAACAAGCCAAACTCAAACTAAGAAATTCGTGTCTAAAAGAAAATGAATATTATTTTTTATTTGAGTAGAATATTTTTTGTAAATCGGAGGTTTGAGTATTTTATGCTATCAGTCTTAAAGAGCAAGACAATTCTTCAGGAGCGAGAAGAATTTATTGTAGAAAAACAATCCTTAAATAAAAGAACAGCGAAAATTCGCAGAAAAAACCCAGAACCTTCTAGGGCGCTCGACCCATCAGTGTCTAAAATACAAGTATTTGGGTTATTCACGAGACCCTTTGTCCTTTAAAGCGGAAGTAATCGCTGGTCGACTCTTCAACGGTTGAGACAACTCTGACATTAGTTTTAACGAGTGACCGATTTATAGGTTGTCTGGCTGCTTTCTTTCCGAAAGATACAATTACGTCATACATCGTATATTCAGATTTCCCCAAATTTCCAAAAGCATTCATATGGTCCCCTACTCCCCCAAATTGGACGCCAAGTTGCCAAAATGGTTGCCCAAAATGATACCAACTTGGCTGAATTGCATTGACAATTCAGCATAAAATAAATACATTACAATTCAGCATAAAAAAAATACATCGAAAAAGTAATATTAACATATACATATCAGATATAAATTTATTTAATTTTTTTAAATTTCTTACACAAAATTCGTAACACTATATATATAAATTGGTCTATTGACTTTTTTAATTACTAGGCGGGTTTTAGGTTTTTTTAACCCTTAACTTCGAACTTTTAAATTTTCTATGAAAAAAATTAATTACTAGTTCTCAAAATAATAAAGGAAAAAATTAAAAAAAAAAAAGCAGTTTTAAATTGAATTTCAGTCATTTTTTTTTTTGTTGCAAAAGTAACATTGAGCGTGGGTTTTAAATTACAGAATTTTTTTTATATGAGGATTTTATTTCATCAAAAAATTTTTTAATTTCTTACCGGAATTTTTTGTAAAAAAAAAAAAGGGGAAGCAAAAAAATATAATGGTTTCTTTTTACAAAAAAAAACACAGTTCTTGAGGCATCAGAGTTTTTTTAAAATTTTTGTTTCGGAAAAAAATGTACTTCCATCTAGTGACAAAATTAGCTTATTTCGTTAAGAATTTTTTTTTTTTTTCTCAGAAAAGTGATTTGTGGAAATTTTTAAAAAATATTGAGTCTTTTAAATTAAAAAAAAAACAATTTTGCAGTGAAAATGCGAAAAGAGGTTGGGGGTTAAAACCAATTTCATTCATTCTAACTTTGTGGTTACACAATTTGTATTTTATTTTCTTATTATATATATATTTTTAAAAAACTAAGACAAAATCAAAGGGAAAAAACTTTTTTAAAAAACAGTTTATATAAAAGTTCATAAACTTACAAAAAACGAACAACGCTTGAATACTTCTATGTGTGGTAGTATTCTTGAAATGAAATTGTATCTAAAAAATAGGGGTGCCCTTTTTTTCCATCAAACATTTTCCCAAATTATTTTTTTTTTATTTTTGCTTTTTTCTGAGTTAATTTAGTCAAAGGGGTTATTAAAGAAAATTTTTTACAAAAAGGGGAAAAAAAAACCGGTTGGGGGAAAAAAAAAGACAGAAGAAAAAAAAAAAAGAGGATCCGTAGAAGTGATAATGAATCCTTTTTTAACGGGGAACAAAAACAAAAAAATTTGGATAAAATATATATTTCTGTGCAATGTAATTATAGATAACGTGTTCAAAATTTGTAATCTCACCGCCTTTTTTGTTTTAGTTTTTTGAGCATAGATTAAAAATTGTATGTCAGCATTTGTTTTCACTGTTTTAGGTGCATCTTATTTATATTTGCCTTATTTTATAATCATTTTTTTTTTAAGAAAATTTGTTCGTTAATACACACACAGTTAAGTCTCGGGGAAAACATAAAGAAGCGACACATTTTACAAAACCTGCAAGATTAAACAATCGACATTTTTGTACTTTTTTTAAATTCCCCACTATTAGCTCCCCTCTCATATATTTATTTTTATACTTATGTATTTATTCATCTTGTTCAAAAATTCCAATCGTTAATAACATAATTTCATTTTTTAAACCCAAATTCAAAAAATTTTTTAAAACTTGTGTATTACTTTATGTTAATACAGTTCTTTAAATATTAATTGATTAATTAAACATAAAAATTATTATTGGTTTTTACCCCTTTAGATTCGTCTCTATTGTTGTAACAATGAACTGTTAAAATAAAGACAAAAATTGGGTCGAAAAACCCGTTTTCACCAAAATTTAAAAACCTTTTTGCATTGTTACAACAATCATAATTATGGTTAAAATTGGCAATAAAAGGGAAAAATTTTTTAGTACAATCAACTATTTCAATCTTAAAAAATTAACACAACATTACATCCTAAAGGGGGTCTGAAAATAAGGATGGTTTTTATTATTCGACCGAATATGCTTTTTTATACGGCCTATGTAATTTGGGTTGGCATTTGGATGACTATTTATAAATCACAGGGGGAAAGTTTTGAAAACGTTTGTGCGTAACTGAATGAAACAAAAATTTTTGGCTGCCGATGTAAGCTCATTTCGGGCCCTAGGGAGGAAGATCTATGGCCCCTTGGGCCCTTTCGTGAAATTTAATACCAGAAAACTTGGGGATTGACACGTTCGGCGGAAAAAGTGCATAAATGGATAATTTCTATATTTGGCCTTAGATTAGAATATATGAAAAAAAGTTTTTAAAGGAATTTTGACAAAACAATTATTTAAATACAATAATTCGGCAAAAAATTTAAATTAGAATAACCGTTTTTTAAAATGTTCTCCCTTTTTTTGAAAAAAAGATTCTATTATAATAATATTTTGCCTGTATATAAAAACATACCTCTGTACAGAGGTCAACTATGATTTTTTAAAAAATTTACATTATTTTTTAGGTTACAACCCATTGAAATAATTATCGGGTTTTTCTTAAAATTTTCCCCTTTTGTTGTCGTAAACATAAAAAACCCATTCTAAGTTATATATTTCAAAACTTTAGTTAACTCGTACAGAGGTCGAGCTAAATACAGGCAAAATATTTATAATAGAAGCATTTTTTTAAAAGGAAAATATTTTAAAATGGGTACTATGTTTATTTTTGTCAAAAAATTGTCTTCAATAATTTTTATTGTAAAAATATTCTTAAAAAATTTTATATACATTTTCTAATCTAAGTGATTAAAAATCGTAAATATTAATTTTTTACGCTTTTAAAATCACGTTTCAAAAGTAGTCGGGACCTAAATCCACTTATTCGAGCCCTTGTTGAACCTTCCGGGGCCCAAGCGCCCAATGCATAAACCATCACTGATGTATGGACAATTGTATTGGCCTGTCAAAGTGCAGAAGCAAAAAAACGGAATAAAAAAATTTAGTCAATTTAGGGAAGTTATTGGGGCATTGTTTTTGAAGGGGGACTAAATTTTGGGACAAATTAAAAAAATTTGGAATGAAGACTTGAAATTTATTTTTTCTACTTATTGAAAAAAAAAAGAGCTACATAATACATGTAAATTACACTTCTAAAAATTTTAAAAATGGTATGAACAATTGTAAAATTTGTTCAATTTTGGGTTGGTGGGCCATTGGGTGGAAAATTCCTCTCCCTCTGTTTCTAATAACTTATTTTTTTAAAGCTATTAAGAACATTTAAATTTTGTAACCAAATAAATATTTATGAATGAACTTTTTTTTTAAGAAAAAAAAAGTAACATTTTTTATAGACTCATTTTTTTCTTCGTTATTAAGGTATCCGACTACGTTGGGAAACCGTGTTTTCAAAAGGGGTTTAAAGGATAATATTTATGATTTTTAGAGTCACTTAGATTATAAAATGTTTTAAAATTGTTTTACGAATAGTATTAAAAAAAAATTATTTAAGTACACTATTTTAACAAAAATGAACATAGAATGACCCATTTTCAAAATATTTCCTTTTTAAAAATTTCTATTATAATAATATTTTGCTTGTATATAGCTTGACCTCTGACAAAGGCTAAACGTTTTTTTGAAATATATAACTTAGAATGGGTTTTTCCGTTTTCAACACAAAGGGGGGGAGAAATTTCAAAAAAAAAAACGCCGATAATTATTTAAATGGTTGATTTCTGAAAATAATGTGAATTTTTCAAAAATCATATTGACCCTCTATACAGGGTCTGTGTAAAACAGGCAAAATATTATTTTAATAGAAGCATTTTTCACAAAGGAGAATATTTTGAAAAAGGGTCATTCTATGTTCATTTTTTGTCAAAATATTGAAATTTAAAAACAATTTTTCATTGTAATCTATTTTTAAAGCGATTTTATATACTTTTTCTATAATCTAAGTGACACTAAATATCATAACTATTATCTATTCCACATTTTTTAAAATCACTTTCCCGAACGTATGGATACCTTAAATTGAAATTCCCACGAAAAAAATTTTTTATCGATAATTTTTCTATTATACAATTTTTTTATTGTTAAAATTAGAGTTTTGACAAATAACAAATTTTTAAGTTTTTACTAGTGCTTTCAGATCATTAGTATAAACCTGTATAGTAGGATATCGGAAAAAAATTTTTTTTCTTGAGAATTTCAAATTACTTAGGGGAAAAAGATGCTCTTGTTATATAAATGAAAGGAAAAATAAAACAAAAAAAAATTATGCTAAGCATAGTCACAAGGGGAATGAAGTTTTGGTATTTAACCTTTTTATGGTAAAAAGTCACAAAAAGTTTTATTAAAAAAAAAAAAGGCTTTTTAATATTTAAACATTTATTGCGATAAAAAAGAACCGGTAAAATAGTTATAAAAAAAAAACCCGGTACAACAGCTTCTTCAGTATTAAGTTTTAAGGAGATTTGCGCAAAATTACAGAGCTCGATAAAGCAAAAAGAAAAAGTTGAATTCACATTCGGTGGCCCCAGGAGAGGGGGGTATCAAATTGTTGTGTTTTTTAATTTTATTACTCACACACATACTCCTTATCAATAATCATCGCTTTCCCTTTCTGTCGTAAAAAAAAAATAATTTTATTTTGAGTCTAAAACCATTAAACCAAAAATTTAACCATTTCACTTTTTTTTCGAAAATTTAACCTTATAGCGGCAATTTTAAAATTTTTAAAATTTTTTTTTCCTCGATCCCCATACTAGAGAACATTTTTTCCTTTTATAATTATCGAGTCAGATTGCCCCCTGCCAGTATGGTGGATATGACACTCGACTTTAGTTTAGTGGTGGGGTTCAAACCCCGAATAAAGTATAGATATATTTTCAGAAAAGAAGTCAAATTTCACTTGGGCAATGGATTCCAGTCTCGAAGGGAAAAGGGATCTCCTTTCTGTTCTATGCTGAGATCATCGTTTTGTAAAAAAGAGTCTATTTTTAGGGTTCATCTAAATTTTGTATGTATCCCAGGATGAAACTCAGCAACACACACACAACATAGATTTCGATTAAAATTTTTTTTCTTTTTATATAATCTCGATCCACCCTTTTGAATAGGCTGGCACTTCCTGTGACCGAAAAAAAAAATCTCTTTAAGAACTTTTAAACCAACATTGAACTTAACTTTTCTATAGATCACGGTTAAACAAATGATTCTTTCTGCCCATCCGGTATTGAGGTTAGTAACGCTGACTACGTCCTTGACCTGGATCGAATCCTGGGAAAAGTATTATGTTTGTAAATTTTAATACCGGATGGGGACTCTAAATATTCCTCAAGCAGCAAGCCTTTTCGTGTGTTGGTGGAAGAGGAAAAGTAGGAGGGCCCAAAGTTTTTTCCCTTAAAATTGGGGGGGGAAAAAAGCCAAAAACTATCATCTGCATGGTGCTCGTATGGTTAACGAAGAGCGTAAAAAAATTTGCCCCTCACTAAAAGAGTTTCGTACGCTTTGATCGATTTCCGATCAGATCGGGATTTAAAAACAACGGTTCTTTTTTTGCGTTCTACAGCATTTCATGGAGCCCCCACTTAGGGCGAGGTTTTTTCGTCGCAATCTGAAATTTAACGAGACCATTGGCAATGGGGATCCAATTTTTAGCGTTTATCAAGTGACGAGGATGACACTTGAGCTGTCCCCAACCTACATCACGCACGGGGGGGCTTTAAATCACGAAGATTTAGCCCACCAGGCCATCTTAAGGTAGATTTTCAGTGGTATCGGGCTCGAACCTGGTATCAGTGGTATCAGCCTCGACACCACCACCCACAAGTTCATGACCCTGACCCCAGGTGAACATGCTCGGGTTCCACCCCAAAGAATGAATGTTGGGGAAAAGCCAGCTTATCACATTCCCAAAAGGAAATAAAAAATTTAAAAAATAAACTCGATGTTATATAGAATATTACATATTAAATTAAAATAATTATTAAAAAAAAAGGGGGTCGAAAGCAGATACGAATATTTATATCGAGGTTATACTGAAAATTTTTTTAGGTGGTTAGAGATAGCGTGCCGGGTTCGATCTCGGCTGGAGTGGCTGCGGTTTCCTAGTGCAGCGGTCGCCAAACTTTTTGACCTCACGGACCAGTAAATTCATAATTTAAATCCCCGGGCCACTGTAGGATTTTTTTTAAATGTTAAATATATTTATAAAAAAAATTTGGGTCTAAAAACACTCACTAATCTTAACTTAATGTGAACAGTAGTATATTCCACAATTTTCGGGAACCAGCGAAACTTTTCCGGACCACCACTTTGGCGACCCCTGGCCTAGTGGTCAAGGAAAGGGGCCCATGGCCGGGATCATGACGACCTTTCCGTTGAAACCCCGCCATGTAGGGGGCGATGCCGTTAAAATGTCAAGGCTCAAACGTCTTCCTCCCCTTGGTGTGGAGGTTAGGAGAAGGGGTTTGATAGGTGTTGTCCTCGTCATTTGACCAATTTTTAAAATAACGAGGTCCGTCCCCAAACCCTCGAGTAGCTGAATAATGGACGTTAATATTCACTTACTCGGTCCCGGCTTGAGTCGATAGATTTTGTGGGTGCGAAAATCGTAGGGACGCATGTCATACATTTGTGGCATTTTAAAAAAATCCTTTTAGTATCAATTTGGGCCCGGTATTTTGCAATAGTAAATCACGGCAAATTTAGCATCAACGGGGCTTGAATTAAAATTTAAATTTAAGCGTTAAAATTTTAAAAACAGTACCGTCACTAGATGGTGCCATTATAAAATGGTTCAAATTGGGGGGTTTGCCCGGTCTGGAAGTCTTAGTTACCAATATGCATTTTGGGGATAAGTAACTGGAAAACCTTCATTATTTTAAGAAGGGGTTTTTTTAACCAATTTTTTTTGCCTAATTATTGATAGTATTTTCTATGATCGTTTAAATACGCCGGATGCGATTTTTTTATATTTTAGATAGATATTTAAAATTATTTGGAATAGAGATAAATATATATTTATTTTATTTATATGTCTCAATTTATTTTATTTAATGTAATTATATATAAAAGCAATAATCTCTAGATTTTAGGAGAAAAGTAAAACGGCACAGGAATTACACTTGAGAAATAATGGTTTTATGTCGCTATGAATCACCTTAAATCAGTGTTTCTCAAAGTGTGGGGCGCGCCCCCTGGGGGGGTGCGATAATCCTACAAGGGGGGCGCGAGCATATCGAAAATTTAAAGATTTTTTTAAAAAAAATAACCAGAAAAAAAGTAAAAACAAAATATTTTCTCCATAATAAAAAAATACGAACAACACTGATATAATTTATGTTTATCATCTTTGTTTTCCGTTTAAATGCCATCTTTGATCCCAAAACCAAATAAAAAACCTTTTGTTTAATTTGTGTAATTCCTCGATGAGAGATTTTTAC
>BMAV01010596.1:0-39606 GCA_019973955.1 Trichonephila inaurata madagascariensis | reverse complement strand
GCTTTTGTGAAATTTGAAAAATATTCTAGAAAATTTTTTTAAAAAACTCAAGATCATCAAATTTTACCTGCTTTTTTAACCAGAATCTTTTAAAAGTTCAATCACTTTTTGTTCTATTAGAAATATATCCGTTTTTATTGAAATGGAGTTTTAATTGATTTATTTTAACAGATAACTCCTTTAATATGATGGAAAATTTATATCTTTTCTTAATTTTAGATTCTGAAAATATTTCGAAAAAATTGTTCTAAATATTAACTTTACTTACAAGGAGAGGGCACGACAAAGGAAATTCATTTGGAGTCGAGACTTGCTGTAATAGTAGAACTCCTTTAGGGTGTTCAACCCTCAGTGTAATTCCACCGAATGGCCAGTCAATTCGGAGAAAAAAGCCTTCGAAATTCATGCTTAGCCTTTGTACAATTAAATTTCAATTTCCTCCATCTATTTTGTAGCTTGATTGATATATCGTCTGCATACTATGCGAGAGGTCTGGGTTCGATTCATCGGTCAATTTTTTTTCATTTCATTTAATTATTTTTAAAATTAAATAAACTTATTTATGAAAGGTTTATTAAATATTAAATGATATTTTATGTAATTATTTGTATTTTATAAAGTAAAAAAATACTGTAACTATATAAATATTTATATTAAATTTTATAAATATATTTTTATATTAATAAATAATATTTATAATAAAATATATAAAAAATATTAAATGATATTATACATAAAAATTAGTTGCAAATAGTTTTATAATGTGAAATAAAAAAATATACTATAAATAAAATATTATACATAATACAAAATAATTTATAAAGTATATTATTATTAAATTAATTATTTTATAATTAATATAATAAAAATGTCTTTTTTATATGTTATTAATTTAATTATTTTATATTTTTATAAAACATTTATTAGGTCATTTTAAAAAGTTTATTTAAATATTTTTAAGAAAATTAATAATTATTTCAATAATAAATAGTACATTTAATAATAAATAGTACATTTAATAATAAATAGTACATTTAATAATAAATTAATATTAATTTTAATAATAAATTAATAATGATTTTAATAATAAATTAATAATAATTTTAATAATCAATTAATAATAATTTTAAAAATAAATTAATAATAATTTAAATAATAAATTAATAATAATTTAAATAATAAATTAATAATAATTTAAATAATAAATTAATAATAATTTAAATAATAAAAAATTTTAAAAATAATAAATTTATTTAATTTTTTTTTACTTTATAAAATACAAAAAAATTACAAAAAATATCTTTTTAATTTTTTAAAAAACCCTTTCAAAAAAAGGTTTTTTTAAATTTTTAAAAAAAATTTAAATTGAAATGAAATAAAAAAATTGACCGATGAACCCGCCCCAAAGTTTTTCCGCGCACTGTATGCGGGCGATATATAAACCAAGCTACAAAAATCTTTGGAAAAGTAAAAATTTAATTTAAAAAACCCCAACCCCGGAATTTCGAAAACCCATATTTTAAACCCCTTCGGGGCAAAAGGTTGAACATTTTAAAAAGTACTCTTTTCACCAAGTCTCGACCCCCAAATAATTTAAAAATTCTCTCTCCTTTTTAAATTGTTAAAATTAATAAATTGTAATTTTTTGCTTTAAAAAAATTGGGGTTAAGATAAAAATAATTGTAACTAAAAAAATTGAATATTTAACAATTTGAACTAATATGAATGTATATATTTTAATTGTCATTAGTGATTAATTTTATAATTGCCACATTATACCCAAATTTAAAAAATTCTTTTATTTGAAATACCGGCATGGCGTCTAACACGAATCCATCCACCCTAATCCCAAAAAGGAAGTGTGATTCATCTGAAAAGACAATTTGGGTTTGCCAATCAACTGACCGGGCTCTGTGCTCATTTCAGCCCCGCAAAGCCACCCGATGGGTTTTGCCTTTTGGGGGGATCCTGCATAAAGGCCCCCTTTTTGAAGCAATCCACGGTGCAGCAGACGTCGACGGAATTTGGGCCGAAGCCGACATTGGTCCCACCTGTAGTAGTAGACCAACGTGCTTTTAACTGCTTGGAAAAGGGCGGTCATTCCCCCACCATACGGAGCAGGTGTCGATCGCCCGCCACTGACGTCACTTTCCCAATGTCCACTCCCAAATTTTTTTCGGGTTGTTCGGTGCTCGTGGGTCCCTGCTTCAAACTCACATCACTGTGGGTTTGTTCTCCCCACGAGCTCTTTTGCTCGATAAAAAAAATCCTCCTACTAAAAGGCCAAAATCCTCCCCCCCGTCCAAACTCGGGCAAGTTTTTTGGTATTTTCTCCTTATTTCTCGAGGAGGCAAAACTTGGTCTCACTAAACATTTCCCTACTAACAAATAATCTTTTAACTATTTTTTAAAAGTCCCCCTACAGCCCTCTTTTAAAACTCTTTCAACATCAGTTCAGAAAGGGGACAGCACACCCAAAACATGCGCGGTGGCTCTGAAACTTTTCTTTTTTTTACGTAAAGGGTCAAATTGTATGTTGTGCTGCAAAGTTCTTTTTAAATTTTGATGATTTTTATTCCCCTGGGTGGCATTTTTACAAACAGCAGAGTAGGTACAGAAGTACCATTGAATTTTGTGCATAGGATGCAAAAATGAGAACAATTTTTAAAAGTTAATGTATTTAACTATATACCAATAATTTGTTTCCTAAATTTGTAAAGAATAAAAGTTAACAGAATTTTTTTTTTTTTGTCATATGAAGTTCTGTACGTATCTCTGTATTTATTAAAATTAAAACGTAATTCTGTACTTTTCACCACAATGAGTAAAATTTTATATAAAGTTCGAATTCATTTTTTTTTGATTATTACTACTTAGTTAAAAATATCAGTAACATTTAATATATAAAAAAAATCAGATACACATACTTAAATTTTAATAAAAGCTTGGGGCTCATTAAAAAAAAATAATACCCATTTTAAATTTTTAAAGATGACACTTTTTTTCTAAGCTCATAAAATCCCAAATTTAAACCCTAAAATCCCTTTTAACGCGCCCCTTTGAACCTAAAATAGGGGATCAAACTTAAAGGGTGCGCGTTATACACCGGGTATAAAAAACGATAACTTTAAAATAACTAAAGAGATGAAGGGATAAAAAAAAATTTTCTTTTACACATAAAAAAACCTTTTATTTAAAAAAAATGATATACCTTTTTTGAGCTAAAAAAAGAGTTCTAATTCTAGAAATATACTATTATTTCAAAAAAAGTGGCAAAAAAATCTCGAATAAATGACTTCAAAATATAAGAACATTGTATACTAAAATTTCAGATTTCTTCTTAAAAGGCGGGGTGCGCGTTATAAAGCGAGCATACCTCAAACTTTAAAAGATGCAGCTTGAAAGTATGGGTGCGTGTTATACACCGGTGCGCGTTATACGCCGGATTTTACGGTATATTATTTCGAGGCTCCTAAATTTCTTTGCATATTCTAAGGGGAAAAAAAGTTCTTATAGTGTTCTTTTTTAAATTCGAGACATTTTTTTGGCTAAAATTTATGTTTTATTTTGCAGAGATTCTTGATGAAATTATTCATCCAAGTATCTAGAAGAAAAAGTTTAAAATTCGTTTATTATGTTATCAAATATTTTTTTCTGTTTAACATAATTACTATAAAAATGTATTAACAAACTTTGTACAAAGTGTGTTTTAAATATTCAGGATTACTGGAAGATTTTTTCGTGTTAAACAATATAACAAAAACATATTTCAACATAATAAATTTACACTGCTATTTGTGAAAAATGCAACACCATGGAGGAATCCTCAGAATTAAAGGAACTTTGCAGAGCGTATGTTAATTATATGATGTTACGTGAAATAGTAAAGTTTCAGAGCAACCACGCATGCGTGGCATGCACAGCACCCTCTGAACTGATGCTGAAAGAGTATAAATAGAAGGCTGTAAAGGGATGTTGTAAATAGTTAATGATTATTTGTTAGTGGCGAACGTTTAGTGAGACCTAAGTATGCCTCCATGACGAAATAAGGAGAAAATCCAGCAACTTACGGAGTTTGAACAGGGGAGGATTATTGGCCTTCTAAAAGGAGGATTTTCCTATTGCACAATAAGAGCTCGTGGGCAGCAGAACAAACCCTCAGTGATGCGAGTTTGGAAGCAGTGGACCGACGAGCACCGAACAACTCGAAAAATTGGCAGTGGACGATGGAATGTGACGTCAGTGCGTGACGATCGACACCTGCTCCGTATGGTGGTGAATGATCGCCCAACTTTCTCCAAGCAGTTAAAAGCACGTTGGTCTACTGCTACAGGTGTACTAATGTCGGCTTCGGTCAATTCGTCGACGTCTGCTGCACCGTGGATTGCTTGCAAGGGTGCCTTTATGCAGGATCCCCCTCACGGCAAACCATCGATGGCTGCGTTTGCAATGAGCTAATGAGCACAGAGCCTGGTCAGCTGATTGGCACCAAGTTGTCTTTTCAGATGAATGATGGTTCGATTTGTGGGATCTGGATGGCCGCATTCGTGTTAGACGCTATGCCGGTGAACGCTGCCTTCCAACGTGTGTTATCGAACGAAATAGTGGCCTAACACATTGAGTTATAGAATGGGGTGCGATTTCGTATCATGGACGATCCAATTTGCTACGAATTGAGGGTAATCTCAATAGCAACAGGTACGTCCGTGAAGTGCTACAGCGCAAAGTCGTTCCCTTCTTTCACGGCATCCCTGGAGCAATCTTTCAGCAGAATAATGCATGCTCACAAGTTGCAAAGACTGTTCGAGATTTCTGTTTAGTCCAACACATGCAACTTCTTCCTTGGCCTGCTTATTCTCCGGATATGTCACCTATTGAGCACGTATGGGATTTGGTTGGTCGGCTTCTTGCTCGTGATCTGCGTCCTACAGCTTCAAAAGATGAAATTTGGCTGCGCATACAAGCAATATGAAATTCTCTTCTACAAGCAGACATTCAAAATCAGTATGACTCCATGCCACGTCGTATAGAAACACTTATTAGTGTGTGGTGGCTGCACCATATACTGATTTCGGACACTTAATATTGTTTTTTATTTGAAAGTTTCGTCATTTATTTGTACTAATACATGTCGTTTGTGCATTAAATTTCATTAAATTCAGATGATTCCTTCATGGTGTTGCATTTCTTAGAAAATGCAGTATATATATATATATATATATATATTGTGTGTGTGTGTGTGTGTGCATGTAATAACTCCAATAATTTAATTGTAATAGCTCTTGCATTATTAATGTCCAGTCCTTCAGGACAACCATGTAATTATTTTAATTGGTTACCCGACTACCGGGAACTTATGAAACTATCTCCATCCACCTCCTAAAATCCCGTGACGTCCTGTTGCCCATAAATACCGAGATCTGGAAATCGCGCGCTCTTCTCTTCTGCTCTTGCCTCTCTGCAATCATGTAACCATCCGGCTGCCGCGCGTTCTGTCTTTGTCTGTGCCATGATGTTTGTTCTTTTATGTGTAATGCCGTCCCTACTTGATTTTATGTGCTTCCAGATGTGAAAAAACTGGATTATGGATTTACATGAGTACATCTTCGATAATACAGTACTCGACCACTCTCCACGTAACACAGGAAAATCACAGCACCGGCCACGCCCTACCTTCGGTTCGCCATTGTTTAAATAAACCACTCGCTACGATATAGTGTGCACTTCTAAAGTTTTCTCATTACATATATATGAAGCTTAGTGGCTGATTACTAGAGCATCGCGCTTCCACACCACAGTCCGAAGTTCAAACCTTGGGCCGGGCAAGGTTGACCCAACCTTTCATCCCTTCATTCGGTCGATAAATTAGTACCAAGCTCGCTTGTGCTTAAGACTTAACACTGAAGGTTTCGCTTCAGATTGACCACCTGATCGGAACATCTGCTCATGTACCTCAGGGCCCAAGATCACGTATACTGATATGGGCACAGTAGGTCTTGGCCCTCATGGGCTGTTGCGCCAATGAGTTAAGTTATATATATATATACAGTCGACTCTTGATAATGTGAACCTCTCGCTAATTCGAAGTATATGCTCAGCCCCTAGAAAAACTCTTGATATTTCGAACTAAAACCATACGTTTTGGTACTCTCAATATTTCGAAGTAAAGTTTGTGGTTGGCCAGACTACAACACGTGATAATTCGAAGTTATCCTATAAAACTCTCGATAATTCGAACCTTCAATAATTCTTAACTTTTACTTCTTCTCAATATCTTAATTTCTCATTGCTGCTCCCCATCAGGAACGCCCCCTCTTTTACTTAACTTTGGGACAGCCAACCGAGAGGTGACTCCCTCAGTTCATACTGCCAATCAAATTGCACCATATCCACACTAGGTCTCACAGATTTTACCAAGAGTTACTTCCTCAGACTCCTGCGTCACCCCCTGCCTCCTCTCTACCACCATGTTTTCTACTACCTCCAGCCACCCAATCAGGTCCTTGTCCCCACTCAGGACTTTCAATTTTTTTCAGGCCACATTCCTTTTCCCCGGGGGGACGGAGGAACCCCCCCGGTTCCGGGTTCCAATAAATAAATTCAGTCAACCTTCAATTTTTAAAATTTAAATTCACTTCCTGTACCTAATTATCCCACGAGGGGTTTTTTTATGAATTTATTTTCAGTCCAAATTGAGCATGTTGATGAAAACTACTTTGTTTATTATTTTTTGGAATTTGGCAAGCATTTTTGATTTATTCCTAACCCATCTGTTTTTTTTTTCCGTTGATACCCAATTTTTTAGATGGATAAAGGAAAAACTGCTTTTTTTATTCACTGTGCAGAAATGAGTGATGTTTCCCTTTTCAAGTAACAAGTATTGACGTAATTTTGATTTCGTTGAGTATTTATTGCAATAATGATCCCATTTAAACAGATGTTTTTTTTTAAAAAAAATAAAGTATAAACTCATCCAAGATAATTCACAGAATCGTTTTAGGCAGAGAATTGAAAGCGAAAATAAAACCATTGTATAAAATCTACGAGGCAAAGACAGGAGAAAAGGGGTTTAACATTTATTTTTTTTTTAAAAAAACGGTAATGTGCCAAGAATTGCCCCCGTCCCATAGTTGTAGACCCCGTATTAAGTTATACCCCGTAGCTGAGTGTGAACTGTAATCGCCTTGTGTTCATTTTGTTTCCCAAATTTTAAAAAAAAATTTTTTTTCGGTTTGGTGATTTACGTTTCCTACCTGTTAATTTCGATAAATTTGGGCCACTACTTTACACCCTCCCTAGTGTCGACTTACCAAGCGAAAGGAACGACATGCCTTTTTTTAAAAAAGTACAAGTGTTTAAAAATTTTCTGAAAAGCAAAAGGTGATAGAATCATTTGGGAAGAAAGGTGAGGGGAAGGTCGATGTAGCCAAAGCATTTAAACCCCACTGAGCCGTTCCCCAAATTTTTAAAAAAAAAAATCCTTTCGAGAAGGAAAACGCGTTAAAATGTAATTTTCCACTTTTTGAACGGGTTTTTAGTTTCGAATGAGACAAAAAGAATATTCCGATGGGTGGCTCTTTTTGAAGGAAAAGGCAAAAAGCATTCGCCAAAAAATTTGGGAATGAGTTTTGGCTAGCGAGCGATAGCTTTCAAATTTTAAGAAAAGGAATGGGGTGTTTTAAAAAAAAGTGCGGAAAACTCGGTCGACGAACGTTTTTTTCGAAGAGGCAGAACAGCTTTCGGGTCTAATAAAGGAGTACGAACCACGTAAAAAATTTTTAAACAGAAACCGGGCCTTTTTTCGTTTTGCCGAAAAAAAATTTCATTCAAAAAAAAAAATGCCAGGAGGAAAACATAGCAAGGAAAGATTAACTATTTTACTGGCTGTAAACATGGACGTCAGAAAAAATTACCCTCAGTCGTAGGAAAATCTGAAAAACCCCGGTTTCAGGGCATAAACTCGTTCCCTACCAAATACCCCCTCCAAACAAAAAAGGAGGATACCCCCGAACTCCCAATGAATGGTTGGTCTCACTGAACTCGATGAAAAGAGAGCACATTTCTCTTTTTTTTGGAAAATGCCGGGACCATAAACCCCCACCTTTATCAAATGTGAAAATTCAATTTTCCAAACCAAACTCAACCTCCAAACTTCAGCCACTGACCGGGGGATCATACATATTTTAAAAAATGGGTGATGTCATTAAAAAACGTTCTGAAACCTCGAAAATCAGCAGAATATAACTATTTTATTTTAACAGCGATCATGATTGACAAGGCTTGGAGCTGTTACCCTTTTAAAATTCACAGCTGTTTTTTAAAAATCAGGCTTCCCCCCTCCCAATCTGGTGATACACTCACGAATTTAATGCGAACCATCCCCTTTTGGGGAAATTTTCCCGAAAAGATTTGACACGCGTTTGGGTTTAAAAAGACATTGCTTTTGGGGAGCTTCTATTGGTAAATTTCTTTGGACCCAAAAAAACAGAAAGAAAGACGAATCAGAGGAACTCCGGGGGAACTGTGTCGAAGCAAAGAGAGCCACTAAACAAACCCAACCCCCCAAAAATTTTTTAATGCAGACATTTTACAGGCTACATTTGTTCTAAAAAAAATCTATTGACAAAGTTAGATTGAATTTTTAAAAAAAAAAATATAACAGATTTTTCGACAAAAGGATTAATTTTATGTAGTATGTATATTCTTTTTAAAAGTTGTTTTAAGACATAAGTGTACTTTTTTAAAACAGGACTTTTTCCGTTTTATTTTTATACTGTATAAAATGTACTTTAAAAAAATTTTGTACAATTGTTGTTTATTTCATGTTTTTAAATTTTAAATTTTTGAAAAAAACCCTTTGTGTATTTTGAGATTTTTTCCTCCTCTGATAATTCGAAGTTTTTTATTGGTCCCTCCAACTTCGTTTTCGAGAGTCGCTTTTTTATATATATATGTATTTGAAAGTTTTTATTTTGCAAAAATTTCCATAAGTCTATATAACAATTTTACTACGCAATTTTCTTACTGTTAATAGAAACAAACATCCCTTCTTTAGCGAGACACGCTAACTTAAAATACATAACACGTAATAATAAAACTGTTTACAGTGGAGTTTGTCAACTAAACTCTTTGGAATTGCTTCCGAGCGCAGATTTGGCTTGCTACCCTACATGACGTAGATTTAGTGACGAAAATTTCGTCTAAATTTAGACTAGCAGTGGAACGCAACTGGTAGGAACGTCTAAGCATTCCGAATTTCGAGTCACAAAACGCGTTTTGCACAGGCGCCATGTATACTTAGAAAATAACAACGAAAACACACAGCAATGGGTAAGATTTGTAAATCTTGAAGTTACAACTCCATAGCGGCAATGTAAAATTGAAATAGGTGAAATGGAGCTTTCTTAAATGACAATATTTGACTTTTCGCAGTGAAAATACCTTTATGTTGCATATAAGCATAGCATTTTGAATAAGATAAAATTATTTTATTAGCAGTGCAGCATAATATTATGATAAATTATTATAAATCTGTTAAACTGAGCATTATTCGTGAAAAAGAGCTACAAATTATTGTTTTGAATGATAAGTTAATTTATTTTAGGATAATATGAGCGAAATTAAAAAATTTGTTCAAGTACTTTTTCAATGATCGTTTTAATTAAAAATTAATATCGCACGTATTGTGGAAAAAATAGCATCTATTTGATATCGGTGCACTAATCGTTTTCGGCATGGTTCTGGAATAGAACCAAATATATCTTTGGTGGCCAGTCTAATGTTATCATATGGTATATAAAGCATCGCCCGAATTTTGAAAACTTTCATAACTATTTGGCGGAAAAATCCGTAGCTTACCGCGATATCAAATTAGTTCCTTTTTAAATTTCACTCCTTTACATTAACATATATTAATATTATACTACTTAAACAGAAATTAAGGGTACGTAGGACTTTCAAAATCAATTTTTTTAATTATCTATGAATTTTTTTCAATTGTCAGATAATGTGTAACGCATTAACAGATATGGGTGTACCCAGCTTAGTGAAAATATCTTTAATGGTCTCTGAGGTATTCAAATTTTTAATTTTATTAATTTTTTTTTTACTAGATTCAGTTTACACCGTGAATATTCACTCATATTGTTCATTTTGTACAAATTAAATAAAACTTAGTGAGGGTTTTTTTTCATATTTCTTTTGTAAAAATTATTTATGTTGAAATCTTCAGTTTTTTTCCTTAAAAATTTACTAAAATGTTTATATTCTCTTGTTTTTACTGTTTTCCCTGCCATTAAATGAAAGAAAAAAGATTCAACAGCATTTATTTCAAAGAGAATATTTGTGCAAATAATCACAGCAATTGGGAAAAATGTATTGCGCATGGAACATTTTATAGTAATTGAAGCGCGACAAAATTAAAATTCTCTTATATGAAGGTTTTTATGTCCATGACGATTATAAGTCCTTCGTCACATTTAATGAAAGCAATTATTGCTATAATTAAGGGACATTATATTATTTTTTAAATTATAAACTGATTTTCTTTTTGTTGTAATAAACATACCTCATTTTCTTCAAAAAACAGATTTTCATTAGGAAAAGAAGAATTGATACTTTGATGTAATCATCTGAAATATTACTGAAAATGTAGTTTATATATAAAGTCATACAAACTCTAGAACATTACATACCACAAATCTAAATGTAAAATAATATAAATAATAAAATATGTCTGTTTTTTTTTATCACAGCATAAGTTTTATGAATAACTTACCATTTAAGAATACACTGGTTTTAAACTATATTTGTACAAATAAACTCTAAAAAAACAGGTAATTCTAAAATTGCCAGCCCTATAACTGAGGGGTCATTCTTTTCCTATGTTTATTGTCCTTTTTCAATTCCTACTATTAGCTCATTCTCTATTTATCTTCGTGGAAATTTCAATCGTTGATAAAGTGCATTTCAAAGCGCTCAATTGAGCTGAAATTTTATATACATGATTATTTTGGATGACAATACAATAATTTAATTATAATTATTAAAATTAATTGATTAAAACTAATTATTTAAATAATTACAAATACACACACAGCCACGTTGGAATAATTTTTGGCGATTTAGCGACCCTTTTGGTAATTTGTGTCAAAACTTGAAAAGGTTTTTTTCTCACGTTTTAAAGCCTTCAGTGAGGACTGCGGGAGCCCAGTGGTCAAGGTATCGGATCATAGCAGGCATGTCTGGAGTTCGAGCCCAGTACCACTAAAGACCCTCCGTGTAGGGGAGCGATGCACGTTAAATCTGTCGAGAGCTCAAACGTTGGTGTGTAGTTAGGAGAGGGGGTGCCAGTTCAGGTGTCGTCCTCGTCACTTGACCATGGTTCAAAATTAAGAGGTCCGTCGCCAAAAACTCGTGTAGCTGAACAGTGTGACGTTGATATTCACTCACTTAAAGCATTCAGTTGAACTGAAGTTTTATATACACGATTGTTTTGGATGACAATACGATATTTTAATGATAATTAATAAAAATTAATTACCACTTAATGTTGTGATTCTATCCTATGTATATACATATTAATATTTATTGTAACTATTTAATAAAAAGTAGCTAAAATAAAATTTTTCTTTGTTGATCTTAGGAATTGACTTAAATTTTTAAAATATTAATTGTTTATGTTTATGAATATCTTTTTACATTGTTCTGTAAAAAAAAAACCGTGGTCAAACATGTTTTTGAACTGAATAGAGCTTAACTTCCTTAAAAATGATTGGAATTGAAAAATTCTTTTTGCATTCAGTAGCAGTGATTGTAACCTTAGCTAACATATGCTAAAAGTGAAAAATTGAATATTTGATCAATTTTTTCCAATTTGAAAGTCCACTGTACTCTTAACATCACAAACATTTTGAACTTAGTTCAAAAATTGAGAAAAATTGATTCACACACACACACAGAGAGAATTAGAAAAATGCACAAAAAATTTAATGATAATTTCAAACATCAAGTTTTAATGATCAAGATATATTTCATTCAAATACATATTTTTTTTCTTTTTTATTTATATTTGTCATATCAATATGTTAGGAATAAATCTGTGCTTTATTGCCCAATATTTTCAATGGGTATACACAGTGGCGCAGCGCACACAAGGGGGTGTCCTAGGGGTCCAGACACCCCCATAGCCATTGATTTTTTTTCGATTGGTTATAATCCTATGTATATATTACGTAAAATTTCAGTGTGTATTTGTTATTAATAATTAATTTTATTAATGCTAATTATTTATTCAATAATTAATTCTGTATTGTTTTTGTTCCCGAAAATCGACAAAATCAAAAGAATATGTTGGGCAGTGTATTGGAGCATGATACCAAAATGGTGGACTTTCAACCCTGCCCCCCCGCAGTGGCGGCGTTAGGCGACCGCAGACGGCCTCGCGCTTGAGGGGCCTCGCAAAGTTTTTAATTATTTAAAATTTAGTTATCCATTTTTATTTATTTTTATACAGTTGCGCGAGTAAAGAGAGTGATTAGTACTTTACGGGCATTATCCAGAATCGTCGAGGACAGGATATGATAATGGGGGCAATATGGTCGGTATTAATAAAGGTGTCAGAACAAGAATACTCAATATAAACCCACATGATGCCACAGTTGGAATTTGCTTTTGATTGATGCAGCTAACTCTTCTGCAACAGCCAAAACGTTTTTTGGCTTCATCAATAAAATCTATGTGCTGCCTTCAAAGTCAAGTAAACGTTGGGCCATTATAAAAATTAAATTAAAATTGACATTAAAACCTCTGTCTGAAACACGGGGGGAAAGTAGAATCGGAGCAGTAAAAGCAATATTTTTGCAATTTGATGATGTTATCAAATGCGTGAATGAGCTGAAAAATAAAAGTGATGATTCTGAAACTCTAAGCGACTGTGACGCAGTCTTGAATGAAATGTTCAGTTTTGAGTTTATTGTTGCGACACACGTATCGTATGAGGTTTTACTACGTGTGAACAATATAAGCAAACTATGGCAATCGGTTCAAGTCAACTTGAAAGTCGCTATTGATACTTTACGGTCATTTTGCAGCTGGATTCAAGAATTCCGTAATACAGGATTTGACAATAGTGTTGCACAAGCTCGATTATTTGTAGAGAAAAGTACTTTCGAAATTGAGTCTCAATTTAAAGAAAAAAGAACAGCCAGGAAAAAATGAATGTTCAGTTATGAACATATTGATAAACCTATTCAATCTTTTGAAATGCAGTACAGAGTTAACTTTTTTAACACAATGATTGATGCTATTATAGCCGACACCGAATGTTGATTTAAAGTGCTCAATGAATATTTTGAACAATTTGGTTTTATTTATGATATCAGTTATTTAAATTCTATATCAAAAGAAGACCTTCGCAAGTATTGTAATGATTTAGGTACAACACTTCGGGAAGGCGAAAACAGCGACATACAGCCTTTCGAACTATATGAAGAACTTCAACTTTTAAAAACGAATTCACTAGACTCTATCAACTACGCGAAACAACTCATTCAGTACATTTTAGAAAATGATTTGGAAGAAATATATCCAAATGTTTATATAACAATTAGAATCATGCTCACAGTTCCCGTCAGTACAGCTTCCGCTGAGAAAAGCTTCTCAAAGTTAAAATTGATTAAGACCTACTTGAGAAGCACGCTGAGTCAAGAGAGACTATCTGCGTTATCAGTTCTATCAATTGAAGCTGAAATAGCGGCTATTGTTATCTATGACATAATCCTGAAAAAGTTCAGTGAGGTCAAAAGCCGAAAAGTTCGTCTATTTTAATTTCTATTTTGTGTAATTTTTGTCATCATTTGATTAGCAATAAATCTCGTTTACTCATACATTAGTTTAACTATAATTCGGCTTATGTAATTTAACGTTTTCTTGACTGGAAAAAGGAGGCCTCACCGAACCCTAGTTTCGCCGACTTCCACGCGTGGTCTAGCGCCCCCACTGCCCCCTTGAAAAAATTTTGTGTGCGCTATTGGGTATACATGATGCATTCAGACATTTTGAGAAGATGAACTTTAACTACAAAGCTTGTTATTATTATTATCAGAGTTTTTCCGAAACGCTTTCATTAGAAATCTAACAGGGAATTCAAAATCTATAAAAGAAACGTTATTTTTCATAAGATTCATGTAATATATAATAAACTTGTGATTCTTTTTATGTATGTATAAAAAATACTTATATATACTCTCTATTTTTAAGTATATTCAATTTGTTGTTTCAAAACTTACAATTGGGATTCTTTTAATGGAGGATTCTGAAAGTAAGTTATGATTTGTTCGATTATTTATATCAGCGTTTCTCAACTGGGGCAGCCCACCTTGAGGGGCGTGATAACTCTACAAGGGGGGCGCTAGCATATTGAGTAGTCGAAAACAAAAGGTTATTTAAAAAATTATTAATTTACTGAAAGTAAACAAACAAAATACTTTCTGATATAATAAAATATAGAATACACATTTACGCTGATATAATACACTTATAAATATATCAGTACTGTACAATGTATATTTTATTATTAATTTAACAATACTAAGTTAAGAACAAGTTTGATAATTATGAGTGACCCCATGGGCTTGTGTATTAACACTTATCTTGATAATTTATACGGTTTATAATTAATTCCATAACTGCCGATTAAAAGTTACGCGATTCGCTCCCCAAATGCCACCGTTTACCACGTAGACGAGCGTATTTTGATGTTTTTTTGAGGGGGAAGAGCAAAGAAATAAATAAGCAAATCCTCTGAAATAAGTACATCCTTCCCATACACTGTCAAGGTCCTTTTATTGCATTCCAAAGCCTCTCGGGATAATTTTATGGATAGGACTACACAGAAAAGATCGTACTTCTGAAAGACGTATATATACGTCCAGAAAATTTAGTGATTTGGCAGCTCGAGACGTTTATATACGTCAGTGGCACATAAGAGGGTAAATTCTTATTGTAGCGTTAGTGTCAAACTACAGTATTATTGAATTCAATACTTGTTATTGTACGGAAGGGGCGCGATGAAAATGATGATTGAATAGTGGGTCGCGTATATTGAAAGTTTGAGAAGCACTGATTTATATGCATTTTTTTTAATGAACTATCATAATTGACGTTTATTTTCTTATTATTTAAAAGCTATTAAATAACAAATGATTATTTCCGGTGCGCAAAACGCGTTGGCCGTGGTAAGCAAGGGATAATAGTTGCGAACTCGTGGCCAGTATTGTTTCTGAAGAATAGTGAGTACGATTCCCGGTACGGTTGAAGGTCCGCCGTGTAAAGCGTCTAGATCATTGATACTCAACCAGCGTCCCACGATCCGTATGTGGCTCATCGGACCTTTCTGAGTGGCTCGTTGCACTAACAAATTCAATTATTTAAGAACAATGTGTTAAAAATTTAGCGAGATTCTGTCACAATCAAATATTTGTTTTGCTATCGATGTCATTCTAAGACGGTGGCCCTGATAGCGTAGGGGTCAAGGTAACGAACTCGTGGCCGGCGTGTCATGAGTTCGAGCCTAGTACAGCCGTGTAGGGGGGCGATGCACGTTAAATCTGTCGATGCTCAAACGTCCTCCCATTGGTGTGTGTGTGGAAGCTAGGAGAAAAGGTGTAAGCTCAGGTGTCGTCCTCGACCATGGCCTAAAATTACGCGGCCCGTCGTCAAAAGCCCTCGAGTAGCTGAATAGTGCGACATTAATATTCACTCACTCAGTCATGCTGGTACAAAGGGCAATGTAACTTTTTTCTTTTTGTAATTGTAATGGTTAGTGATAACAAGTAACTGTGGAGTAGCTACCATTTTATGGGTGAAGCTAATTTTTAACTAACCCTCATGTCTTTAAAGCGAAAAATATTTAAGGAATATATATTGTTTCAAGACGTTTGTTCAGTTCTGGTTTGTGGGGTATGGAGCAACAAAGGCTATTATCCCAAGACGTTTGTTATCTTGACTGTTTCGTATAGAAAAACAAACATGGATCAACAATGATTTGTCATGAAAATGTTAGATTTAAAAACATAACTTTTTACCCTTATACCACTAAGCATAAATCTTTCAATGGCACTTTTTCTTGAAGATCTCTTTCAAGACGAGATAAATTGGTTTTCTTAAAAAATCTTTGCAACAGCAACAAAATATTTTGTCGGGGATAATGTCACAAAATGCAAAAGTAATTAAAGCATCCCACAAAAATTTAATACAATACATATATTGATAAACATATAGCAGATATGTTATGGATAAACACATATGAAATGATACAGAAATTATTAGAGAGTTTCTTAAGGGCTTCCTATGTATTTTTGATTAATTCATAATTTGGATTCAGATACTTTTTTGAGTAAAATCAAAGAGTACTTGAATAAATTTGGAAACAAAATTGCACAAAGCAAGTCTGAACTAATGTTAAACAAATAATACTCATTTTAGTCCGGAATTCAGTAAAAACTGTGTTTTCTGTTGTTGTTGCTAATGCACCTGCCTGACGAAGTCAGATCGAGGCCCACGAAATTCATCGCGGCTAAGGGCAAGAATTTTTACGCCTGTCGTTAGCCTTAAGCACCATGCAGGTGACAGTACGATTTTGCTCGGTTCCAACCCCAATTTAGAGGGAGAAAACCATGGGTCGCCCACCTCTCTTCCCCTTCCACCAACCACACGAGAGGACTTGCTGCTCGACGGCTATTTAGAGTACCTCCATGCCGCAAAGGCACTATATATTTACAAACATCCATGTCCTCCGGGATTGAACCCAGTCCCTACGGCACCGCAGTCAGCATCGCTAACAACTATACCGTTTGGGCGACCTGTGTTTTCTACCATCCTGCGTTTGATAAATTAATATAAAAAATAAAAATTTTAGTGAGGTTTTTTAAAAAAAATCGAGTTATAAAAGTAGATGGAAACTTTGTTTTTATGACAGTAGAATTCAAAACAAAAGAGGTTTTTGGGATCATTGATGAAAGGCGATCAAAATTATTCTATAACTGGGTTAAAAATACATAACACCTATTTCTGTGCGTTCAGTTTGATAAAGTTTAATATAGTTTTAAAATAAAATCAAATTATGTGTTTTAGTAATTGAATCAATTTTCCGCATTTTAAATGTCCTTGATCTTATATCGCTCCCTTCCCCATTAATCCTCATGTTAAGGCCCGCGTGAAATAGTTTTCATATGTATGTATGTGGCCCGGGGGGCGGAAAAAAAAAGGTTGAAGTACCCCCCTGGTCTAAAGGAGTGGGTCATTGGCCCCGAGGTAAAAACTCACCAGCCCGCTGGTTGATGGAAACCCGAAAAAACCTTTTTTTAGGTTTTCCAAAAATTCCCGGATGCAACTAAAACCCTTTTTGAAAAGGGCTTTTAAAGCCCCGCCATTCACCACCAAGGCAATTTTTCAAAAAAAGCGTCGAGGCGTTTGGGGGAACGCCCCTTGGCCCCCTAATAAAATTCAGAGACCCTTCTGGTCTTAAAGCCGGGCGGGGAAAAATTAAAGTCTCTTTGGGACTTTGCCCTTTTTAAGAAAACCAGGGGGTGGGCGAAACCGTCACGGATCAACGTGCCATTTTTCTAAGAAAGTGCTTAATGAGGTACAGACGCGCCGTCAAATAATTTTGACGTGTGATTGTTGGGAACATAATAAAACTAAATACTAACAACACAAAACTATTTACTACGAAAAATACCTTTTGCACTGTATAGTTATAAATGTTTCAGTTACATGTGTGTTATTCTCATTAAAGTAACATTAATGTGACTTCTGTTGTCGGAGATTGTATGTGGATGACAAATATCTTATATTAGGAATTGTAAGATGTTACTTTTGTAGAATACATGCTGAATTTGAGTCGTCTTCCACACGGTTTCCAAGTAATTAATTATTTTTACTGTGGTTCACTATTTTTGACAAGAGGGTTTGTGATTTGTTTCAGAATACCGTTTTACAGACGATGTTCTGCATACCACTATTCCAAACGTAAAACACACACCACTTTGTCGCCTTTACTAATCATGCCACGTTTCTCGGTCCATCAACTTTGAAATTCTCTGTTACACTTACTATCTTACCCTGTTTGCTCATTTGCTGAACCTAGCCATTTTAAATAATAATTAAAAATCGCAAATATAACACAGATAAAATTTAAAATACAGTTGTGTACATGAAATTGACTGTGCAATGCGTAGACAAATTTTACATCATAAGCAAATAGTCTTACAACGTAACTAAGTCAAGGCAATAACAACGAGGTGTGCTCCCAGCGACCAATCACTCGCTGTTATTTGTAATACTTCAGAGTGAACTTTGAAATTTTGAAATAAAATGCAAACCATTTCGATCACTGGCGTGCCAAAAATATTGTGTTGCGTGCTATCAATGGCACGCGTGCCACTGGTTCACCATCCCTGGCATAGACGCTCAACACTGAACGCTGACTGCCTTGGTGTAAACGCGGCTTAATGGAGCTGGTTTTCAAATTTCTCATTTAGACTAAGAAAGAAATTCGAAGTGGAGGGTTAACTCAAGTGCCGTACTCATCACTTAATCGTGGTTTATATTACACGGGCCGTTCGGGTGCGGAGTGGTTGGTTTGTCGCTGGCCTTTGTTCCCGGTGCGGGTTGACCCCGGCCCAGCCGATGGATTTTCGATGCAGAAAATCAACAGCGCTATGTCGTGATTATACTGCATGTAAAAGCCCTAGGGGTGCTCAGGGCAAAATTAAATCCTGGTTCGGGTTCCTATCAGAGTCAGGTGCCCCCCGGAGGAAACTGGGTGTCAAAATTACCTGCGGCGATTGGTAACCGCCTAATGGCGCCGCACTAAAAAGAGATAACTTCTTTCGGTGATGTACTAGGTAGATTGATGAACTCTGTTAATAACTGCTCATAATCTTCCATTAGAAATTTAAAAAAAATTACAAGGTCCGTTGTCGATAGCTCTCGTGTTGCTTCAGAATTTGATGTTTATAAATAATCAACCGGTAAACTGGACGCTATATTTAGTTTTAATATGATCAACGTAAATATATGGGATAATAGCCTTTGTTGATCCATATCCCACAAAAGCTGTAACTGTAACGTAAACATGGATCTAATTAGATAATTGTACTCCAACAAGTGTTATCTACTCTATGATAAGATTGAAAAGCTCAGAAAAAACTCTTAAAGAAATCAAAGAGCTGAAACAAAATTATACAAATATCATATGACAAACAAAATATGTTCATATTAAATCTGTCAAAGCTTCCTCATAGGATGTGGAAATTTGGAGAGTTGGGTGCTAGGACAGGTATTGTTCTCGTCACCAGATTGGGCTTCAAAATTACAAGATTTTCAAAACCCTTTTTTGTAGTTTTTAAAAAGTAATAATATCAGTGAATATATATATAAAGGGGAAAAATATTAAGTCAAATTGGAACGAAGGTTTTGGCTGGACTTCGAAAAAACCCTGGTAAAGGCGAGACATCCCGAGCTGGCCCCACCTCCCTAACTGCCACCCCAAAACCAACGGGAACGTTTCCGAAAGTTTAACGTGCACGCCCACTACCCGGCGGGTCTTTACTGGTATCCAAGGCAAGCACCACTGATCCTTGATGAATTGAAGACTGCCGTGTTGGCCCCCATACAAAAACCCAAACTGATGATAAAACCCCTCAAAATTCCCGTTCAATCTCGCACTCAGTAGCTTGAGCAAAGCGCGAATTTGTTTCTTTGAATCGCCTGAATCAGCACTGATAGCCAGGAATATTATTATTCCTGAACAGCATGGCTTTGTTACACAGTGCTCCACAGAACCCAGTTACTAAATTATGAGCTGATTTTCACGTTTTTTAAAAATAACCAAGCCACGGGTATGTTTTTATGGACATACCCAAAAGCCTTGAAAAAATTTGGGGATGATGGTTGCTATCCAAGATGATGCGATTTGGTTTTTTGGACAAATTCATCAAAATTATACACGGGCCGGGGAGCCGAGTGGTATAGGTATGGGACCGCGGCTTGTTTGCGGAGTTGGCCCGTACCAAAAGCCCCGCCGTGTGGGGCAGCATGTTAAATCGTCGAGGCAAACGTCCCCCCGTTGGTGTGGTGTGGTAGGGGGAGGGGGGGTCCCAGTCAGGTGTCGTCCACGTCTTTTGACCATGGTTAAAAATTACGTGGTCCATCGCCAAAAAAGCCCTCGATGAACATGCGACATTAATATTCAATCAATCAATCAATCAAAATTATCACTCCTACCTAAACCCGGAATTTAGGTAACAGTTAAAAAAACAGCTCTCCACCCTCGTCCATTTCAGGGGTACCCAAGGATTTTTATTAGGGCCCAACCCTTTTTAATTTATACATCAACGAATTCTAAGGCCCCGAAGTCCACTTAGCTATGTACGCGGACGAATGCCATTTCCCCAAAAACATTTATAACCGCAATATCATTGAGTGGCTTCAAAATTTGTCATTCGACTGAAAGGTTTAAACGACTGAAAAAAAGGTTAATGATCTAAAAGCGCATGCCCCCTTTTACGAGACAGGGGTGCATCAAAAACCCCCCGCATGTAATTTTTTTTAATCAGCCTGCCCCCCGTTACTGAATATAAGTACCTAGGTTTAATACTTGACACTAAATTAAATTTTGCTAAACACATCCTTTCCGCCCAAAAAAAGGGGGCGGAATGAGAAACACTCTAAATCGCTTGATTTCTCCCAAGAGCAAGCTCGCATTAAGGCACAAGGTTCAAAAAAAGCCATTTTCGCCCCATCATGTTGAATTTCTCCCATCTGGGCAAGGGGTGGAGTTATCACCTGAAAAAATTTCAATTTTCAATACATTCAACTGCGTAGAGCAGCAAGCGCACTTTGGTTTGTCAGAACGAAGTCTTGCATAAAAATCTTAATTTCCACCGCTTTTGATTTCATCAAAAAAAAATCAGAAAGTTTCTTCAACTGGTTACCACAGATTTCAAATGAATCTATCAGGGGAAAACCCGGGTTACGACAATTCTATTCCCCAGCTCTTCCAAGAAATTAAGAGCAAAATTCTTTCACGTACAACACTTCCCAGCTCTGAAAAGGATGAGAAGTCTTGATAGAATTAAAAAATTATGAGCTTTATTGTTCATAGTTGTTTTTTTTAAAATTTACCACTTTTATTTTCCCCGCGCCCATGCAAGTTTTTTTATCGCGTTTTGTGTGGCAACTTACCCTCATGATCTTTTTTAAACTCTCTACCTTTTCCTACTTTTCCGTGGTTTTTTAAAAACTTCCTTTTTAAAAACCGCACCGTTTTTGAGGAACGGAATTAAAATATTTTTTTTTAATCCTTGTTATTTAAGAAATATTCCCTTTTTTCTCCTCGTTCCGTCAAGATGCGGCAGACGGGTTTAAAGACGGGGTTTGCTGTCATGGAGATGTGACGTCATTTTTTTTCGTTTTCCCATGAAAGGAAAAAAGAAACTAAATCAACTGGGAGAGTGGTTTCCACCCACCCCCCCACCCGGTTTTTTTCGCTGATTTAATGTGGACGCTTTTTATTTTTATATGTAACTTCCCCAAAATTTTTCTCTGTTCAATTTATTATGATGAGTGGATAATAGAGCTATCTCTAAAGTTCACGTAAATGTATAACCGTTACCGAAACCCCGACCAAGGGTTTCCCTGGCCTTGAACCGGACCGTGGCAAACCTGATTTATTGAACGCGTCCGTCGGTGTGAGCTGTGCTATGACCTAAATGGCCACAATTACTAACAATTCCTGTGGCAATCACTTGTCGTGGCATTTCTGACGTCAAACTCTGATGCATTCTTTTATTTTGAACATGCTTCACGTCTAACAAATCTATTTCTTACCTCTTATTTCTCCTTTTCATTCCACTTAAACCAAACCCTTAATAACTATTTTTTAAAATTACTCCGATTGATTATGATTTGCGATCCCATGTTCTATGGTTATTTGTCATCTTCATGCTGCTTATTATTGATTATTGCTGCTTACCTCTCTGAATTTGTGACGAAACCCGGGAACGCCCTGTTATGAAAAAATCATTTTTTGGGATCCATTTCTTTGGGAAACCGTGATTTTTCAAAAAAACGTATAAATGGATATTTATGATATTGAGTGTCACTTTAAATTTGAAAAAAGTATATAAAATTGTTTTAACAATAGTATTACAATAAAAATTATTTAAGTACAATATTTTGACAAAAAATGAATATAGAATGACCAATTTTCAAAACATTCTTTTCTTTATTAAAAATGCTTCTATTATAATAATATTTTGCTTGTATATAGCTCAGACCTCGGTATAGAGGCTGAACTAGAATTTTTGAAATACATAGAGATTAGAAGTAGATTTATCCACATTTTATTACAACAGAGAGAGAAATTTTAAGAAAAGCACACCATTAATTATTTCAATTGGTGGTAACTCTGAAACTAATGTGAATTTTTCAAACATCCTCGTTCAGACTTATATAAGCAAAATATTATTGTTATAGAAGCATTTTTCATAAAAGGAGAACGTTTTGAAAAAAGGTTATTCTAAGTTAATATTTTGCCAAAATATTGTATTTAAATAAAAAATAATTTTGTCATGTCCTTAAAACAATTTTATGCATGTATTTTAATCTAAGTGACAACTAAATATCATGAACATTATTTATTCACGCGCTTTTTTAAAATCACGTTTCCGAACGTAGTCGGATACCTTAAGGAGCATTGATTTAAAAATTTATTTCAGTTTTTTCAAAGATTTTTCCTCTCGCACGTGGAACAAAGCAAAATATATTCTTTGAAAATGCCTTAATATGCAGATATACTCAAGCTCAAAGTCAATGGTGCAACAGCCCATGAGGGACAGGGCCTACTGTGCCCATCCCAGTATACGTGACCATTGGGCGCTGAGGTGCATGAGCAGATGGCCCGATTAGGTGGTCTGTCTGAAGTGAGACCTCCAGTGATTAAGTTCCCAAACACGCTTGGTACTCATTAATCGACCCACTGCAGTAGGGATGAAAGGTTGAATCGACCTTGCCCAGCCCGGGAATAGAACCCGTACCTGTGTCGTGGAAGCGCGATACGCTACCACTCGACCACCGGGCCTCATAATATTGAGATGTAAATGAATTGAATTTCTTAAATAAGGGGTTCAGCTTTCGATTTTTGTATAATTTATGTCATGACCCATTTTATTAAGAGCACATCTCTGTTTATTAAAACGCAGAAGCAGCAGTAACATTTCTACGTAGATCGGAGTTCGAGGATTTTATGCTATCAGTCTCAAAGAGCAAGGCAGTTCTTCGGTAGCGATACAAATTTATTGTAGAAAAATAATCTTTTTCTTCCTAATGGGGCTGCGTATTGGAATTTCTGCCTTTGCAGACCTAGTTCATTCCCCAGGAGCTGGTATCACTTTTTAGTGCGGCACCATATAGGCGATACCTATTGCCGCAAGTAATTTTGATGCTCACTTTCCTCCCCAGAGGGAGGCACCTGAGCTCTGTCGATGCGAAATTTGTACTTAGGAATTTAATTTTGCCGAGAGCATCCAAGCCAAATACACACTCAAGGGATCTTTTTCATTCCGTATAATCATTCGACATGGACGCTGTCGATTTTCTGCATTATGAAAATCCACCGACTTGAACCGGGGTTGAACCCGCAATCTTGGACGCAGAAGGTTAGCGACAAACCAACCACGCCACCCAGGTGGCAAAAACAATCCTTGAAATACAAGATTCGCTAATAAATCCCAGAAGGGCTTAACATCTTCTACAGCTCTCAGACACAGCTATCAGTGTTTAAAAATATAAATATGTTAAAGATTATTAAGCACTCTCTCGTGTCCTGTTCAACAACCGAAATAATAACTAATCGTGGGACAACTCTTCAACGGTCAAGACAATACCAACTCAGTTTCGGCTAGTGACTCCCTATTTATAGTCTGCACGGATTTTTCTCGAAAAATCCGCGTACGTCATAGATTGTGATATTAGTAAATATCTCCAGTAATTTCCAGAAGCATCCATATGGTCACCAACTCGCCAAAAATGATGCCAGCTTGGATCTATCGCCAACACTTTGCCGAGTTTCCTTTGAATCACCATTATAATGTAAGGAACGGCGTTGCTTGCGAATATTACAATTTTAATCTAAAATAAGTACAACAGAGAGTAATGCTATTGTATTACATATCTAGATATAATTTATTTACACTATTTTAAGCATTTATTACACAAAATTCTTAGCACTATAAATAATAATCTAGTTACGCTAATATTCTCCCTTTTTTCTCAATATTAATTTTTCACGAAGTTTAAATAAACGTATTGCATATTTTTTTCTCAGCCGAAGATCAAAGGGAATCTGATTTTTCTGAAAATGGCAGAGCTTCCGAAAATGGTAAATATAACTTTTCAGAGAATTATATTTATTATATTTTAAATTAATAATATTTTCATGAAATTAAAAAAAGTGATGAACAATTTCTCACTTCAAAATCTTAAAAGAAAAAAAAAAAAGGGGTTCATAAATAAGTGTAGATGTATTAAAAAGATAATGTGAAAAAAGATAAAAGAATTAAAAAAAAGATAGCGTGAAGAAATTATTTAAACTGATTAGTTATGCTTTCGGTTAAATTAAATATTACATTTACAAAAGTGAATTTTGAAAAAAATCATGCGAGTATTATAATCATACAATTGTGGCCTTATTTTTGCAATATCTTTTGAGATAGAAATGAGCTAAATATATCACGGTCTTATGATAAATGCAATCACGTGTTCTTCTCGTTGATTTCAAAATTGACATTGGACTTGTTGTTCTATTTGTAAAATTTAGATAAAATTTCGAATCGGATAATTGTGTGTGTGTACGTAAAATTGCTCAGATATTAAGATTCTTCAAAAAGTTTTTCAGCATTAAAAAATAATAGATTTTATACTGCACGTGCACTTTTAAAGCAAGTTCATTTTCTTTGCCTGTGTGCATTATTATTCTTGACAAATTTATATTTTTAAAAGAAAGTTTCTGCAAGAAACAAAAGTTGGCAATAGTGAATCGCATGAACTAGTGGGCTCAATTCATGAAGTCACATGATAAAAACAAACACGTGTTTTCCGTTGAATTCAAAACAAACATTAAACTAATTGTACTTGTTGTTCTATTTGTATAAAACTCAGATAAAATTTCAAATTTTATATTTGGGTAAAAATGTTTAAATGTTAGGGAAAAAAAAATTTCTTCAAAAAGAATTTTTAAATTTAAAAAAAAGTAATGTCTGTGAACTTACGCGGATCACATTTTCGAAGAGAAAAAATGCTTCGAATTTTTATAAAAATTCGCGACATTGTAACTAATGCATTTGTTTATAATATAGTGTTCTTAAAATTTCAAAATATTTCATAAATAATTAGTTTTTTCTTTTAACATGTAAAAGGATAGCTCATTTAGCATTACGGTATAGGAGAAAAGATGCGAAAAGCACGTTTTATAATAGAAAAAAATGTATCAACTCGGATAAAAATGAGTAGTATGATAAAATAAGTGATTCTCTACAGGATAGTGAAGCCAGAATATATAATATTAATGCTTGATTACTTTTATGTCTGAAAAAAATATTCCGAATTCGGGTCCTATACTTTAACATTAGCCGAAAACAGCCTTAAAAGAATTTTTCCCATACTTACGAAAAAAGTTCATGTTCGTACCTCTTTTTCAAACGGTTGAGTACTTTGTGTGCGCGCATATATCGTATTTACTCGAATCTAAGCCACACTATTTTTCTAGTGTTAATGCTAGTGAAAATCGGGTGCGGCTTATAGAATCGACGGCGATACATTGGTTTGATGTGGCAAATTGAGTTTCCATCCCTTACTGATGGAAAAATGTAGCCCCGTTCATTCTGGTCACTTGCATCGATGACTTATCCCATTTCGCAGTTTATCTCCAGTATTCAGTCTATCCTCACCATCGTTGTCTGCTCGTTTCTAGATTTTTTTGTATGTACGCTTTTTTTTAATCACCTAAACATCAGAGTTATCCGTAATAGCATAAAGACCAGTTCACTATGACGCAAATACGAAATGGGAGGCAATTTTAAATGCAGAATAAAAATGAAACAGAGCAGAGCGGCCACTGAAAATTTGACACGAATGAAACAAATATATGTTGTTGGAGTAAATAAAATGTTATGATGTTCAGCAGTCTTTTTAATAATTCTTTCATATTCTTCTATAACACATTCTTTTAAAATAATGATGCGACACGAATGCATTGGATGGCACGGAAGCAGACACCGATAGCGACGCCGGCACCAATCTCGAAGTCAGCTGTGATTGATTGATTGAATATTAACGTCGCACTGTTCAGCTACACGAGGGCTTTTGGCGAAGGACCACGTAATTTTGAACCATGGTCAAGTGACGTGGACGACACCTGAGCTGGCACCTCCTAACTACCACACCACACCAACGGGAGGACGTTTCAGCTCTCGACAGATTTAACGTGCATCGCTGCCCTACACGGCGGATCTTCAGTGGTACTGGGCTCGAACTCGTGACAAGGTAAGCCATGGTCCGATACCTATACCACTCGGCTACCGCGGCCACAAAGTCAGCTCTGACATTGGGAGTGACGAATCATTGTCGAAACATGATACTAACGGTTAGAGTAATTATAGGTTCATGTGTGTATTTAAAAGTTTTTAATACTGTTTAAAAGTGGTGGCGTAACGTACACCCAAAGCTTGACTGATGCCAAGTATGGCCTGGGTTCCAGAACCTGACTTTGCAGGGGGTGGTCTTAATATTTTCCGTTACGCCACTGATGGTAAAATAAATTAATTATTAACTTAGTATTTTTTTTTTCTTATTAAAAATTACTTTAAAAATTTCTTAAGTATCGGATATCAATGAACTTTTTACACAGTTTGTTTTATTTTTTCAAAAACTCGTAGAGAATTTAGGGTGTTGCTTAGAATCGATGGTGACTTAGATTCGAGTAAATTCGGTATATATGTACAAACTATTTGAACCATGGTGTTATGCTAAGTCTTACATTGCAATGGAGACAGAGATTATATCGGCTTTTTTGGATTATCTTTCCATTTTCATTTCTTCTCGAGCAAAAAATTGCACGTTGCTTTGCCAATCCCTGTTCTTTATCGAATATATTTTCAAGAATCTAAATTCCTGCATTCAAAGAAAAATATCCGCCTTCACCACAAAGAAAATCCCGTATTTCTCTCAGTACCATGGATGAACTGCATCTCTTAAAAACACTAACACGAATAATCTCCCTATAAGAATTAAAAATATGTACAAATTAAAGATAGTAAAAAGAAAATATTTGTGCCCGTACAGCGTATAGGCAAACCGGTTCAAACCGGTTAAAAAGTAAAAAAAAAAAATGCTTTAACTTACTTTTTTCCATTGCAATAAGCTACAGAATTTTTTTTCAAGCCTTGTTTAAAATATAGATACGAGTATTTTATTATTTAAAACAACTTCTTAAACATAAAAAAATTAAGCATTTCTTACTACGCGTTAAGATATTGATTTTTGATATTTTAATAATATTCTATGATTCTTTAATGTCATTTTGTCTCTTATTTTTATAATAAGGAGAAAGAAAAACATCATTTTTCGGTATTAAAAGCTTGTTTATTTATTTTTATTATCGACCGGATTGGTGTCTAGGGTATCCAAGTGGGGTTATGATGGTGAATTTTAGCCGACATTGTTTCTGCCAATTTGTTTGCCATGAACTAGAGCCCTGGTGCCATTAAAGACCCATCGTATATAGTGGTTGGTGCACGCTAAACCTGTTGAAGCTCCAAGTCTTCATTTTGGCGTAGTATGGAAGTCCGGAGAGTGGGTTGCCAGCACAGGTGTCGCTGTCTTCACTTTGACTGTGGTTCAAAATTGCAAGATCCATCAACAACAGCCTGAGTTAACCACTTAACTGCCGATTAAAAGTTATGCGATTCGACACCATTTTTCACATGGGCACGCGCATGCGGTGTGTATTGGGGGAAATGAAAAGGCTAAAAAAAGCCAATTTTTCTTTGAAATAAGTAAACACTGTCAAAGTCATTTTATTGCATTCCAAAGTCTTCGGATTAGTGTTACTGATAGCACCACAAAGAAAAGAATCGTATTTCGGAAGGACGGATATATACGTCCGGGGTACCTAACCTACCGGTGGAGCGAGACGGATATATACGTCGGCGACACTTAAGGTTAATAATCAATCAACAAACTGGAGTAGATTTTTTTCTTTTACGATAATTTACTTCTTCTGTAATACCTTTTCCCATCACATTGTGATACACTGCTGGCCACCGTAAATGCAACACCCTGAAGGAAGATGCAAATAACATGAAATTTACAACATGCATTAGCGGAGGTGAGATATGCAAAGATTAGAATTTCAGTGCAGAAACACATCACGCGCTTAGGGCGCCCCTCAAAGCGCCATTTAAGGCTTTGGGGATTTCGACGATTTCAAGTTCGAAATTGTGTTTTTCTTTGCGGTTTTTCAAAAACGATCAGTTTGTCTCGTAGAAAAACAGCGACCAGCTTTTGATCAAGTATCCGGGGTTCGGGCAGAGGAAGGATAGTCCTACCGGATTGTGAATTATCTTTTAGGGAAATCGGTAGTCGTGTTGACGAATTAAACAACTGTAATGTGGATATGTGACCGTTTGGGTGCAGGAGGGTACGACGGACCGACGTGGTCGATCGCATCCACCCAGTACCACTTCACGTGAGGACAGGAAAATTGTGCGCATGGCAGTGACGGATCGCTCAGTCACATCACGAACCATAGCACAGCACATTGAATCTGTAACGCATCATTCAGTGTCTGCGCGTACCATTCGACAACGTTTACAACAGAGTGGTCTGTCCGCAAGACGTCCATTGCTTGGTCTAACCTTGACGCAGAACCACAGACGTCTCCATTGCCAATGGTGCGATGAGAGAAGGATGTGGGCTGCAGAATGAAATGAAGTGTTCTTTACTGACGAGTCACGCATCTGTCTGCAACACCACGATGGTCGGATTCGAGTCTGGAGACACCGTGGAAAGAGGATGCTGAACAGCTGCGTTATGCACCGCTACACTGGTCCTGCACCGGGTATTATGGTATGGGGTAATATTGGATATCATTCTCGCACTCCTCTAGTATGCATTGTCGGTACTTTAAACAGCCAGCGCTACATCTCCGAGGTGTTGGAGCCAGTTGTCCTTCCTTACCTTCAAGGCCTGGCCACAGCCATATTTCAACAGGATAATGCGTGACCACACGTGGCACGCATTGTCCAAAGGTTCTTCGTCAATCACAAGATTGAATTGCTTCCCTGGCCGGCTCGCTTTCCGGATCTTTCACCGATAGAAAACATGTGGTCCATGGTTGCTCAACGATTGGCCCAAATTACACCCCCAGCTGCCACACCAGATCAACTTTGGCAACGTGTGGAAGCTGCTTGATCTGCTGTACCCTAAGAACACACCCAAAGTCTCTTTGAATCAATGCCGAGGCGTGTGGCAGCGGTGATCTTCAACAATGGCGGCTACTCTGGCTACTGATTCTGGCAGGAACCACACTTCACAGAAGTCTATAAATTTAATCATTTAACACTTGGTAAACATGTTATCCACAAAATAAATTTGTTGTGCTATCTCTTGTCTTTCTTGGTGTTGCATTTACTGTGGCCACACACACAGCAGTGTACTCAGGGTGATTAAGAACTCTTGAAAAAAAGTTTAATGTTAGAAAGTTTTTGTCTAGAAATGTATAGGCATAAATGATATGTCGAGTCACAAAACAAAACAGACATGGAAATAAATAAAAATAAGTAAAAGGATAACGGGAGAGGGGGAAGAAACAAGATTCATTCCATAGCTGTACGAACATTTGTTTTTGTTAAACACAACAAAGATGTAAGTGCATCCCGAATAAAAGCAAATTTATGTGACGCATGTCAATGATAAATACAACCTTGTTTTTCCCCAGCCAAACAGTTCTTTGGGTTTCATGTTCCCAACTTTGCTTTTGCAAAAACCCTTTTTTTAAAAAAAAGAACATAATTGTCAACAGTAATAACTGACATAGATAAAAAAAAATACACTTGAATTAAAAGTACACGAATAATACAAGAATTTCTTTTTTAATTTTGAAAAAAACTTTTTGTAGAATCTTTAAACTTGAACATCTTTACTTAGTTATATCAAATTTGAAATTGTATCTAAATATTGCACGTAGAGCAACAAGTAAAAGTCTAAAATCACTTTTGAATTAACACATAATTAGATTTATCACGTGACCATGGAATTAAGCCCATTTTCATCGCAAATAAACTCTGCTATTGGCTTAAAGTTATTGGCCTTATGGTCTAATTAATTGATTTAATTAACATCGTTAATTAAACTTCTAAAACAGAATTTCTCTCTGATGGAATTTGATTTCTTATCTAAAAAAAAAAAAATTAGTTTAAGATTAAAATTGCCTAAAATTCTTCCTTTTAAGTTTCCAAGATACGGAGATATAAAATTTACATACTAAAAATCTACTAACTTAGGACAAAAATCTCCTTTAAAAAAAATTGAGGAACATTTGATATCTTTTTGTTTGGGGCTACAATGAAAATTGTGACAATTTTTTTTGGCATGTCAAAAGGACTACTAGAAGTTTGTCGCACTTCTTATAAATGCAACCAATATTTATAAAAGTAGTTGTATTTGTAGAGAAGGAAAAAGTATAAATATTTTTTCACTCTCTTTTTTTCTCAGAGGATGGAGATGAAACAGTGCTCGTAGAAGACCCCATCTTGCGAAGGATCGCCGAATGCATCGCCAACTTCGCGCCGTTGGACCAAATTCGTATGCTGCTTCACGAGGGCGTGGATATCAACGAGCCTTTGATCCATGGGCGCAGAGTCATCCATTACGCTGTGTATCACAGACACATCGATGCAATGACACTGCTGTTGGTCAGAGGAGCCAATCCTTCTCTGATGGATGACAAAGGATATTCATCTATGCATATTGCTGCAGAGATTGGATTCTGTAATGTGATCAGAGTCCTTCTGGACTACAACTGTCGAGTAGATTTTTCCAAAGTAAGTGACGTTTGTATATAACTTATCGAGACATGATTTATAGTGAAACAGTGTTGATGAATATGAGCAATAATTGTAACCTTAGTAATTATAAGTTTTACATATCGTCGGGGCCTAATTATCAGAATGCACAACTCCTTCTGGCGTGCTAGTTTGATATAGGAGTGCTAAACGCCAAGTTAGTATTTATGTTCGCCAAGATGAGCGATAACATTAGAATATGGTTACCTTGATGTTTTTATCGTGTGGTAATGTGGTTGCCATGGGGCTAACGTATATTGGAGTTAATTTTTGTTTTTTTCCCGTGGTAAAGCTATTAATTTCAGACGATTTTAAATCGATTTCTTAAAAATTTAATCATTTCCATTGCATTTGTTCTTCAATCTACTATTTCAGTCTTTTGTTGTATTTTGTGCTATTTTCGAATATGGATATTTCTAAAAATTTTTAGGGGTTTGGTTTTTAAAGGTTTTATTTTTTTAAAAAGTAAAGTGTTGTGCTTAAAAGGGCTTTTAAATTCGGCCCATTTTAATTTTAAAATTTTATTTTTAATAATCTTTTTATTTTTTTCATAAATTATTAAAACTAATTTTTAATTTATTAATTTAAATTATTAAATTTAAATAATTATTATTTTATAAAATATAATAATTTTATTTAAAATTTTAAAATAATTATTATACATAATAATTTCTTTTATATTATCTATTTATAATAATAGCTTTTTTATTTTACTTTTTATAAATATTACAAACGTTATTTAATTATAATCATTATTATGTTATTTATAATTATTATTATATATAATAATTATTATTACATAAAAATTCTATGAACATTGTCATATATTATAATTACTATTAAATCATATTATATGATAATAGTAATAATTACATATTATCATTATTATTTATTATCATATAATTTTTGTTATATTTTATTGATATTCATTATTGATTGATATTGGTTATTTTTTATTTATTCCTATATTCTTCATTTGAATTACATTTCAAAAAAGTTCCTTACAATTATTTTCCTGGCGATTTGTTACCGCTAGGTCGCCATCTTGGATTCCTTGTAACTCGACATCAACCGCTGCTTGGTGCGTGGCTTCCCAACATTAAACTAGTACCTTTGTGGAGTTACGCATTGTGATAATTAGCCCGACGATATATATCAAGAAGGAAGACACCTAAATGTTGGAACCCTCCGGCCAAACAACTTTCTATGATCCAAATGCATTTGCAAGACGCCGTTTTAAAGTAAACCTCGTCAAAGTAGATTAGCGGATCTGTAAAATCAAAGTTAAAAGAGACCTCACACACACAAAAACCATCACCTGATTAAAATCTGGTCACTTCCGAGGCATGAAAATTCACAAAAATGGGACAAGAACCTATCGTTCCTGCAGCAATTGCCCTTCCTCATCATGTTTTTGATTGTCCCGCAGTTTTACGCTCTCTGGCTCTCTTTGAAGAATTCTCTTCCTTCGATCATGATGTAAGATCGTCTTGTTTAATTAATCATGACTCTTATTTGCCGGATTTACCACTTTTATTACTTTCTTCAAAGCACATCACTATATTTACAACTCTATTTACAATTATAAATCGCATAGGGAACTACAGGCATCTTCCTCCATTTTCATGTTCGAGACCATCTTCTTCTTCTCTCCTTCCCGCTCAATGGCCAAAATAGTTCACAGCAGTGCCCTCTTTCTGATCTATCGTGTGCTATGTGTCAAGCCTCATAGTGCGCTATGTGCCACGCCGTTACAGACTAATTATTTCCTCCCATCCTGGAGAAAACTTTTCACAAAAGTTGAGTGGAAAGTTTTACTGGGATACCCCTGAAAAATACTTGACATAGGTTCAGTTTATGCAACCGTAGAGAGTTAAGAATTATTTCTTGAAATTCTTTTCTTTTAAACGGAACAAAAAAATATTAAAAACTAACGTGTAAGTACCTGTTCTCTCCGAAATTAGTACCTTATTTTAAGGAAAGCATTAAACTCATCCCTACTAATCTATGTGAAAATGTGAACTTTATATAAAATATACAAAATATCATTCGGTGAAATACTGCTACCAAATGCAAACTTTAAAATACAAATACAAGTATTAATCATCAAAAAATTAACATACAAATATCAAAAAAATTAAAATATTTATACCAAAATTTAAAACACAAATTCCAAACATCAAAATACAAATACAAAAATTTAAAATACTAATTCCAAATATCAAATTTTAAAATGCAAGTACAAAATATCAAAAAATTAAAATACTAATATCAAATATTAAAATACAAATACCAATAATTTAAAAATATATAAAAAAAATTTTATTTTCCATCAATTTCATTAAAGTGTTTTTTTACTGTTTAAGGGATAGGCTAAACTATCAGCATTCTGAAAATTGTTTTTTTCCTATGCACAATTTCAAGTTAAAGACTGTAAAATTAGTGCCCCTTAAAATTTTGATTATCCAGTATTTTTTCTCTAACCGACCAAGGGTTTTTGGCAGTTTGTATGACAAATTTTGGGCCATCCAGATAACATTTAACTTTTAGGGCAAAATAATGGCTCCCCTTTTTTTTCCGTAGTGCTATTTTTTTGTTCCGCAAGGACAGCTTTTGCTGGAACATGAGGGATGTTCTTCGTTTACATACTTGGACAACACAACCCCTATTCCAAGTTTTTAGCATCACACTGAATGATAAAGGGGTTTTGTGAAGTCAGGGCTGTATAAGACTGGATTTTAGATAGTCTTTCTTGAGCCAAATGCTTTTTGGAAGAACTATTCCAGTCAACGGTTTTTTTCGATTTTGCCCTTTAAATAAATCTGTCAGTGAGCTGCGATTACTGAAAAGGGGAAAATATCTTCGATAAAGCCACTAATTCCAAAAGGTCTAACTTGCTTTTAGTGGAAAAAAATCTTTTATGACCTGAACCTTTTTAATCTCCCGGTGTTCTTTAAACCTTTTACCTGCCCCAAAAAACTTTAAAGATGCTTGAGAAAAATTTACATTTTAATTTATATTAATTTAGCTGAGGGGGAAACAAAAACATCTTTTAGGTGATTTCCGGCTAGGAAAAAAAAAAGCTTATCATCTAGGTAGGGGAAATGAAAAGTCTTCCAATTTCTTTAAAAAGTTAATGTCCTGAAGTAATAGGGCATTTTTTTAGACCAAAGGTAACCCAAAAGGGTTTAAAAATTCCCAAAAGTTGCACAAACGCGGACCTTTTTTTCTTAAAATCGGGGATTTGCCAATACCCCCGAGGAATCCAAGAAGAGATATATTTAGCGCCATACCTTTTTTATAAGTTCTTTTGATATTGGGAATGGAAAGAATTGTGTCCGAGTTACTTTATTCAACCTTCTGTAATCGATACAGGGCCTTGCTTCCTTTCCCGGAGCTTCAACAAGTATTAATGGAGATGTAAAATCAGATTCTCCTGGCTCTATTATTTTCAGTTCTAACATCTTATTAACTTCCGATTTGAGAATTTCAATTTGTTGAGGGGACATACAATAAGGTTTGGCAACAATTGCTCGTTCAGATCTAGCTCAATATCATGTTCAACTAAATCAGTACATCCAGGAATATTCTAAAAAAGATTACTATATTCATATAAAAGTTATTTGAGCTGTCCTCGTTGAATTTGAGATAATTTTGAATTTAACTGCACTTCGCTGATGACTTTGGACCATCCCGGCATTTCGTTTTCAAGTTCCAAACTAGTCATGTCTTCTTCTTCACCATGCTTTAAAGAATTAATGCACAATAAATTTATATTTTCATCTCGTTGGTGATAAGGTTTTAGCGTACTAACATGATAAACGTGGGTTTTATCCTTCTCTGGGAATTTAACCACATAATTTGTCTCTCAGACAGTTGTTGCACTATTTCTCCAGGGTCAACCCACTGAACAGATAACTTGTTAGGCCTGGATGGAGCTATGACCAAAACCAGTTCACCCGGTTGAAATTGACGCTTAACGATCCGACGATTATACCATAACTTCTGTTTTTGTTTGGCATCTTCCATGTGTAGGATTGCCAATTCCTGACATCTTTTCATTCTATTAATGAGTTGAAATACGTAATCCACAACACTGCTTTCTACAGGCTCTTCTTCTGTCAGTTTCTCGTACAATAACATCACAGGAGTCCTTAGATTTTCCCCTTGAACTAGTTCAGCTGGTGAAAACCCAGTACTATCGTGTATAACAGTCCTTAGGACAAAGAGGGCTTGAGAGGAAGAATTTTCTCCCAATCTGGAATTGCTTCCAGACACAGGACCAGAAGAATCCTCTTCAATGTTCTGTACATTCTTTCCCCAGGATTACTTTGTGGGTGATAAACAGAGCTTGTTATTACTTGAACTCCAAATCTTTCAAAAAATTCCGTAGTTAGTGCACTCCTGAATGACGTGCCTTGGTCAGTCTGTAATTCTCTTGGGAACCCCATTCGGTTGAAAATTTGTAACAACGCATTCACAACAGTGGTTGAGCAAAGGTTTGCTACAGGAATTGCATCAGGATACCTTGTTGACATACATAACGCCGTAATTATATATTTATTTCCTGACGGTGTCATTGGTAAAGGTCCACTTGCATCGATGTTAATCTTGGTGAAAATTTCAGTTATTATGGGAACAATTTTATTGGGGCCTTCTTTGTATCTTGCGGTTTACCCACCCTTTGACATTTATCGCATGTCCTTACAAAGTCCTCAATATCCCTAAAGCATTTAGGCCAATAAAAATTGTCTTGAATATGGCATCTTTCGTTTTAGTTACCCTAGATGAGCTGCAGCCGCCTCGTGACCTATCGTCATCAAATATTTTCTATACTTTTCGCGAACAGCCAAACATTTACGTTTAGTGCCATCCTTATCTTCTTTTTGGAAAAACAGTAAGTTATTTTCGACAACATAACGATTTTTCGTCGAAGATCCGCTTTTAGCTTCTTCAAACAGTGTTTTCAGTTCAGCACTTTTCATTTGTTCTTTTGTAAAATCTTTGAGATAATTTTATAAGATTTGATTCAGAAATTTCAGGTTGAATTAAAGGCAAAATATCATCCAGTTCGTCCGGAGATTCTTTATTCTCTTCATTATTGTCAGAAATAGTTTCATCTGACATTTTAAGATCTTGTTCATTCTCTTCAGTCAATTTCTTCTGCGCACGTGTTTCAACAGCGTTCACCATAAACACTTGTATTTCTTTATTCTTCTTCACTTCTTCAAACAATGCAGCAGTCTTATTTCCCAAAAGATATTTTCCTTGATCTAATGAATCTCTTAAAACAGCAGCCTTCGTAATCACATGACCAAAACACAGTCCAACACAACTTCAGACATTGACAGACACACTGCAGTTTCCTCCAGAGGTGTTCGAATCCACACAGTTTTATTTATAAACATGGAAGGCTTTACGTATTTTTTACATATTAAATCGAGAGTTGCACCAGTATCTCGTAGTATAGGCATTCCAATTCCATTTACTGTCTTAAGCTTGTATATGGAACCAATACATCATTACCATTTCTAACAGTTTCATTAGACGTGACTGTTTCGTAATTCTTCTTTAGTTTATCCCACTGTGGTCTGAGTTGTGAATAAAACCCGCATTCATAACATCGAAGCTGTCTTCTCTTCTCAAAGTCTTTCTCGTGATTTTTTTCATGGGCAGGCTTCTTTTGTATTTGAAATTTGGACTTGAAATCTTTAGGAGTTTCTTTTGGTCTGACACCACTATAATTTACGCCACCTTGGGTTTTGTAACTATTTTTCTTAGGGATTTCTCTTCTGAAACTCTGTTTGATGCTTTCATATTCGTCTAATTTTTCTGCAAGTTCATAGGTAGTTTTTAACTTGACCCAGTCATCAAGAAAATTCTCTCTTACTTCAGCTGGAACACGATACTTCAATTGTTCAGTGATTAATAGATCTTTCAGTTGCTCGAAAGTTTTAACCTGCAATTCAGCTATCCATTCTGTAAAATAACTATTCAACTCATGAGCATAATTCCTCCAAAACTTCTCTGCTGATTTTTGATGTCTGTAAAAACATTGCTTCGACTTTTCGCTGTTCAACCTGTACCTTTTCAACATAAGATCTTTTACAAAATCATAATTATTTGCCCTTTCGGTAGGTTCTCTAGCTAGCACATTAGAGAGTTCTGCTGGTAAAACCGCCAACAGATAGGCCACCCAATCCTTTTTTGGTATTTGAGCTAATTCTGTCTTCCTTTCAAAATTAATCAAATATAAACTAATTTCATCATGTTTTTCATCAAATTTAGTTGTTATTTGTGTCAATTGAATCTTAGGCCCAATTTCAAATATTCTTCCAGATTCATCATTTAATGGTTGATTCTGCAGTGATAATTCTAATTTTCTTAATTCTAATTCGTGTTGTCTGGCCTCTCGAGCCATTGCTCTTTCCCTTTCTCTTTTACTTCTTTCTTTTCTTCTTCTACCCTTTTTTCCCCTTCTTTACTTCTACTTTCTTTTGTTTATCTCCTCTTCTGTTCTTCTATCAACTTCAATATGACTCATAATAGAATTACTCTTACTTTCTTCAACATAAAATGGCTATTTAGAATCAATTTTTATATTTAAATCATTCTTGCTGGATTGATCTACTTAACCCCATTTCCTCACCAACTGACAAAAGATCAGGTCATTACCTTTAAGCTAAATATGCCATGATTAGGATCTAAAAGATCGAATGTTTCAAAAAGAAAATTAAAATAAGACCATAAGAACTTATTTTCGGTAATAGATTTAACTAAAAGTAGTTATCGATTTTACACTGTACCAACATTCAAAAATATCTCCATAAAGTCTACTCAAACTATTAATTGCATACATTTTCAGCACTTTCGAATTCTGTATTTCAAAAAGTTTCAAGAGATTAAAATATTTACTTAACTACAATACCAGAATAATCAAACAAGAAAAAAAAAAAACTTTTCAATGCAAATTCAATAACATACATCTTAAGTAGAATTATCTCTTCATAAAGTCTCTTCAAAATTTAATTTGTCATTCATTAATTGTCATTTTCAATTTATGTAAAACAAACAAATGCGAACAAATATGTTAAAAAATGAAACATATAAAAATTCTACAACTTCACCCTTAACTCAAAAATAGTAAAAGATATTTTTTCCCCTTTTTTTTGTAAGAACAAAAAAAATTTTTAAAAAATGTTTAAAATTAATAATGTACCACTTTTAACTCAAAAGAACACCATTCATATAAAATCTACAGATTTTCTTTTTCTTTTTTTTTTCTTTTTCAAAAAACACCAAACACTTCTATTCACAACAACAAAAAATATTATAAGACAATAATGAGAGTAAAATAATTCCATTGGTATTCTGAATCCACAGAAACAAAAATTTTACTGAACAACTTATAAAAACAAATTTTTATTGTGATCCCTTTTAAATAATTTATGCATTTAACCTTGAGAACTTCTGGAACGAAATGAGAGTCAGCATTTTTTTTCTCAATAAAAGAGAAGAGTCATAAAAATTTCTTTGACTCAGCAAAATCAAATATATTACTACTTAAATATATACTTTATACATATATTTTTTTCACTGCACCTTCAAACTATGCTATTTTACAATTTTCATAAGTTATTTATCATTTTACCTCAAAATTTTATATTGTATTTAAATTTCAGATTTTTTTTAAAAAACCGTTGAGAGAAATTTTAATATTTATGTCGTATACAAAAAAAACAGTTTTTAAATCAGAATACACAACTAAAACTTAAAAAAAAACAAAATTTTATATACTTATATATGATTCCAGACCACATATTTATGGCAAAAAGTGTTTGCGGTGCTTTAAACTTTAAAAAAATTGCAAGTCCACACGGGAATTTTGCTTTAACACACCTTCCGACTGAATGACGCTTTCCCCCGTAAAAAAAACGGGGGGCCGAAAACTGGGTTTACACGTTTAAATTGGGAAAATTCCCTCTTTCGTAAGTTGGGGGGAAAAGCCCACGGTGGTAAACCACCCCCCCGGGGGACCACTATCCCCCCCGCTGATAAAAATCCGGCAAAATTTTGTGCTGGTATTCAGATTATCTTTGGCTGTATGACTTTTCGAATTGACAATCCCGTCAGTTGTCTTTCCCCGTTTATGTGCTTTGTACAACCATGTTCGCACAGAGTTCAATACACGCGTGCAAACATTTGGTGCTGTAGAATTCTTCCGTCAGGGTATTGGTTTTCATAAACTTTCCTATCTTAGCGACATCTTTCACCTTCTGCCCCATATGCGAGATGCATATTCGCAAGCTCTTGATTCGTAAAATGGTTCGTCTCATCACTTGTGAATCAGCTTGTACAGTGATGACAGCAGGAGGGGGCGGGGGTCGAGCTTTATACTGGATGGATATCCAGCGCCCTC
>BMAV01010595.1:0-12071 GCA_019973955.1 Trichonephila inaurata madagascariensis | reverse complement strand
TCCCTGTAAAGTTCCGAAACAGCGAATCGAAAGAAAACTTCTGGTCAACGGAATTTCCGGAGCAAACGAAACTAAGGCCGTTGAGAAAGGTTTCTAAAGTCGTTAAAAAAAAGAGAGAGAGAGCTGCACAAGCGCAATTAGTAATTATCGTTATTTTTTAAAGTAATAAAAGCTTTCTGCCCATGCGCGAGAAAGACCGTTAAAGAATTAAACTGTTAAAAAAAAAAAACGAATTACGCATGCGTGAACTTGCCACGATATCATTAAAACTGTTAAAATTAAAGAAATCTACTGCGCATGCGCAAAATTTCACCCCAACATGACTTTTCTATTGGAAAACAAATTCAGTAGGGTTACCAGATTTGGCGCATTTATCAATTTGACGAGAAAACACTTGGCGCGAGAAGCGCCCGATTCGACAAATCAATCGATTTTTCTTCCCTTTGATTAATCAACTATATTTTCTCACTTTTAATAATGTTATATCCTTTGCATACTTTATGGTGATTTGCAAATGATTGTGAAGAAAAGTAAGTATTTCTACAATATATACAACATTTTGAATATCCTTCATTAACAGGTGCACCCCAAAACAAATTGGTTGTTCATATTATCATAAAAAAATTCAAATATTTGAAATGAAATTCTTTTTTAAAAATATAATTTTTTCTCTTTATCATAACTGATTTTGATACAAACTTCATGATCTTTAAAATATGTATTACTCATTAAAAAAGTTTGGGAACCCGATAATACTATAGAATCACTTTCCTCATATTTAAGCATATTTATCATGGTGTCTTCTGGAAAAAATTTATCACGAGATCGATGAAACAGGCAGTTGCACGGCAGAAGCCAGAAAATAAATTTGTCTATTAATGTGTTAGAAACCTGGAAAATCTAAAATATGTAATTATAAAACTTTCAGAAAATGAAAGTATAAAAACAATCGAACAATCACTTAGCAAAAACTAGAATATCCCTGAAAGGAAAAATTATAAACATGCATGAAATCAAAGCACAAAATATAAAAAAATAGTACAATAATATAAAGCAAAATTGTAATTAATGATTACGAAATATATCAGTAAATCCTCAAGTTTATAGTTTGACAGAAGCTAAAAAAGGAATATACAAATGCTAAAACCCTGGAAATTTTAAAAAAAGAACTATTAACACAGTATGAAAATTGTAAAAACAAAATGGAAAAATAACACAATATTAAAATAAAACAATTCAATAAAAAATGGAAGATTAATACAAAATTAAAAAAATCAATGTAGTAAAAATAGTAACCACTTAATATATAAAGAGTAAAATAAAACAATTCAATTAAAAAAAAAAGAAAGATTAATACAAAATTTCAATATGGTAACAATATATATATAAAATATAATTGATATAAAATGAGTAAAATAAAACAATTCAATAAATATTGAAAGATTAATACAATATAAAACTAGTAACAAAAATATTCAATATTGTATAATAATATTAACCGCTTGATAATGAAGCCACTTCAACGGCATGAGAGCTATTGCAAGAATGATATTGAGGGTTCATTGAGGCCAAACGATACACTTGGCGATGTTCGAAAATAGGCCAAAAATTTAACAGTAACCCATCTAGTTTGTAGATCAGGGGTGGGCAGACTTTTACCTGGCACGGTCTACTTTAAATTTTTTCAAGATGTTGCGGTCCACCTTGTGACGTAGGTGTGATGAGCAAAAAAAGCTCGATAATATTTGTATTATAACAATAATAAATACAAAATATGTGTACTTGCCTACAAAACTACAGTAGAAAAACATACTACTTTAAAGCTACGTTTGAAGTAAAACACAAAATAAAAACATAATAATTATACCCATAAATTTAATAACATCAACTGATGCATTTTTAAACAATTCACAATACATCAGAAAATAAATAATTTTTACTTAAAATTAGTTACAATCTCAGTAGAGGCCTTTGTCTTCATATTATCCGCCCCAATCTTGAATACCTCGATATATAATTACTAACTGCTAATCTTGCACTGGATTCTAAGTGGTCGTCTGTGAAACGGGAATGATATGTTGTCTTAAGGTAGAGAGAAAGAATGGTGCTAAATGAATTGCAGCTTTTTTTAAATTGGGATACTTTTACTTTGTCTATTAGATTCCAAAAGTTATTCTTGACAAATTACGTCCTTTTGAAGGAGAAAAAAAGCTTCGTTTTCCTCGAGAGATAAAGAAAACACGTAACATATTTTTAGTTATATTTTTCACATCAACATTGCCAAATGGGTTAACCCATGAATGCAACTTTTGATTCTAGTCTAGTAAATTCTTGAAAACATCTCTCAATTTTGGGTTGCAGTTTTGTTCACATACGGTGTCTCTTTGATTCACGGGTGTTTCCATTATCTTGATAACCACTGTTGCATCTCTATTTATATAATATCTTTGTTTTTATAAATTTAATTTTCATGATTTGGCAACAAAAAGTTGTTGACATTTTGTAGCGTGAGGTAAGAACAAGAATAAAAAAGTTTAACGATCTACAATAGTTTTCTTCAAGAGTATTTAAAAGGTTCAAAAAAGAATGACAAAGCAAAAATTGTTTGGACATAGGAAGTTAAAGTAAATTTTTGAAAAATGTAAACAAGATCTTGCACATGCTACTTTATTAAGCTTTCCTGACCCTAATTTACAATTGGTTTTATTTACTGATGCTTCCAATTTTGCGATCGGATCGGTATTACAGCAGTTTGAAGCTAGAAGTTGGAAACCGATTTCATTTTTTTCTAAAAAATTAACTGAAGCACAGAAAAATTACAGTACTTATGATAGGGAATTATTAGGAATATATCTTTCCGTCAAACAGTTTAACCATCTTCTTGAAGGACGAAATTTTGTTATTTATACTGATCACAAGCCACTTACATATGCCTTTCATCAAAAAAAATGAAAAAGCTTCACCTAGACAGTTACGTCATTTACAATATATATCACAATTTTCAACAAATATTTTTCATATTAGTGGAGAAAAAATATAGTTGCAGATTCATTATCCAGGATTGAATCTATCTCTGAAATAGATTATGAAAAAATTGCTGAAGCACAAGTTGATAATGAAGAACTTAATAAACTGCGCTTGAAACCAACCTTATATTTTAAACAATATCCCCTCGACTCTGGTAAATTACTTTGGTGTGATATTTCAACTGCAAACATTTGTCCATTTATACCTCAGCCTCTTCGAATGCACATGTTTCAAAAATTCACAACTTGGCTCACCCTGGTGTGAAATCTACTGTTAAACAAATAGCTTCTAGATTTATTTGGCTAAACATTCGAAAAGATGTCAATCAATGGGCAAAATCTTGTATCCAGTGTCAAAAGAACAAAATTAATAGACATAAAATTTCCCCCAAATTGGCCCCTTTCCCAAGGGTAGATGATTGATTCAGTGTCATTCATGTTGACATTATAAGGTCCTTTTCCCTGTATCAGAAGGAAAAATAAATTCCCTTTTACTTTGCTTTGGGCCGTTTCCCACATTTTGGGATAGAGGTAATTTCTTTATCAAATATCACGGCAGAAACGGTTGCTCGAGAATTTTATAAATCACTGGATTTCACGTTTTGGAATGCCATACCGTGTGATAACTGATCAAGGTACTAAAATTTAGACCTGACCCTTTTAAAAAAAGGTGTTATTTGTGGATTTTTTCCCCACAACAACATCCTATCATCCACAATGTAAGGGAAAAAAAATTAAAAGAATCCATCGCCCCCTTAAAAGCAGCCATCGGGAGCGCATAACTCAGTTAAATGGACACAGCCCTTTGGTATTGTTAGGATTACGATCGGTTCTACGTAGTGACACAAAATTACACCATCGCACAAATGGTTTACGGAAAAATTTTCCGATTACCAGGAAAATTTTTTCCCAAAGAAACCAAAAAAAATGTTTTGGGGATACAAAATGCGTTTGCAGAAAATTACAGGAACAAAGGGAATCAGTTAAAAAACCACTAAAACCTCGTCGACAACCTTCTAAAAAACACTTTGTCCAAAAAGACTTGCATAACAGTACAAAATTGTGTTCATACGTGTTGACAGAGTGAAAAAGCACTGAACCTCCGTACGATGGACCTTTCCCCAGCGGAAAAAAGATACTTTAAATTTTTTACTGTGAAAATTAAAGGAAAGGACATCAACATATCTATCTGTAGACAGTTTAAAAACCTGCATATTTTTTTGTCAACTGATGGTGATAACCCTGATCTTTTCCCAAAAACTAGAACATGCACCAACTCTTCCCGAAAAAAATTCTATTGTAAAAAAAAATTAAAAAACAGCCACCAGATTTTCTAAAAAAGATGAAAAAAAGAAAAAATTACACGTTTCTGATAGACTTAACGTTTCCAGGGGTTCCAGAATTAGTTCCAAATTATTTTAGGACTTTCATTTGTTGTTTTTTTACCTTTATTTGTATGTTTGCATATTGTATCGTAACTAGGGTTACGGGGGAAGGGAAAGTAATGTTGACTCTATTTATATAATATCTTTTTTTTTACAAATTTAGTTTTCATGATCTGGCAAAAAAAAAGTTGTTGACATTTTGTAGCCGAAAGAACAAGAATAAAAAAGAAGGTGGGGGGGGTTGCTTCGTGGAAGTTGTTTATCGTATTTTCAAAGTTTATTTTCGGTTCGGGGGTGTTCAATTCTGTTTACTTGTTCAGAAAGCAGAAATTTTTATTTTTTTAATTATTTCTGATTTTTAATTTTATATTTTTCCAAGGACTTGGAAAAGCGGGAATTTTGTTTTTCTTTTATTTTAACAACTAGACTAAGGTGAGTCTGGCGGGGGTTTGGAGGTGTCCAATGTCAAAAACTTAACCCAATACGGGATGGCAAATAAGATGGATCCCGGGGGAATTTGAAATATTTTCCCCTTCCCCCACTCTAAAAAGGGAACTCTTATTACGAGCCGGGAAAGGAAAATAACAAAAAAAAATTTTTTAAAAATAAAAAAAAAGGCCAGCCATCCCCAAAACTAACCCAAAACCCTTATACACGGAGATAAAAAGAAAAATTCTCAAATTGATAAAAATTTCTAATATGTCATTTACTAAAAAAGGGAAAACACGATTTGCTACTTCTTTTACATTTTTGGCATTACAAATCTTTTTTTGAGAAAAATATTGAATGCTTCGGTTAAAAATGTCATATGAAAGGGTATTACATCTCACCCTTATTATACGAAATTCCAACTAACGTATCCTTGGCCCAAATTGTTCTGCGAAATTAAAAGTGTTAATTTTGAAATTATAGAAATACGCAGTTTATAAAATCGGGACAAGTCCTGGTATCCCCTTTGTTCTGATTGTTTTTGGGAAGGGTTTTTGCCAGAAAAGGGAAATTTTGGGTTTTTATCAATCAAAAAATTTCCAACTTTTCATCGACAGACCTAGACAATGTTCAAACCCGCCATTTTTTGCATCCACCCCGATCTTGTCAAACCAGCTATATGTTGCAATTGTGGCCCCTTCCCATAAAGGAACGTGCACAGTAAATGCGACCTGCACAAACCCGTGGGGAAAATCACCCGGAAAAACCCTCTTTTGCCCCTTTGTTCAAAAAGAAAAAAAAATTTTTTTGGGAATTGAAGTGTAGGCATCATAAAACCCCCAAGCGAGGCGCGACGACGATTTCGTAAAACTCCCGGGGTTTGAAACATTTTAAAAAAAAAGCACACAAGAAAAATTAACATTCAGGGAAAAATTTTTTGGGAAATTTGAAAAATGATGACTGTTTTCCCCAAGCAGTATTAAAAAAAAAACGGCTTTCCCTGATGGAAACGTTACAAAAATCAATGGAAACTGTATTTTCCCACGTATGTGGCATAATAGATTCGACTACGCGTTGTTCCCCCCTGGAAAAAAAGAAATGATTTTGGCATATTAAAAAATTTCCCCTGGGTTCATTTCCCCGGGCGGTTCTGGAAAAAGTGGAAAACTTAATACTGAAATCGAAAAAAAAAAAAATTCCTTATATATGTTCTTTATTTTCTGTGCATATGTTTCTCCCCCAGTACTTTAATGCAAATATTTTTTTTTTTGTTCCTCAAAGGGGGGGAATTTTTTTGAAATTTCGGGGAAAATATTTTTATCCCTTTTCAAAATTTTTATACTTTTTTTACAATGGAATTGTAAAAACCTTAAAAAAAAACCTTTTGGGTTTAACATCCCCCCCGCAAGCAGATATTTTAATTTTCCAAAACCCTTTTTATCAAATGAAGACAGATTTAATATTCCGGGAAAAAAAGATATTCAAAAATGACAGACAAAATAAACCGGGATGCTTTTAAAAAAACCCGTTCTTTGAATGTTTCTGCCCAACACATTCCTTTTCAGAAAACACAAAAAAGAAGATTAAATTTTTTTTGTTGTTAAAATAAATATTAAAGACATTTCTTTTATTTTTATAAACATCTATGCACCACGTGGACTAAATATTACTATAACCAAATCCCTCAATTTTTTAACCAGACCCTATCTTCATTTTTGGCTATTTTAACCTGCATCATCCAATGTGGAGATCAGATCACATTTCCCAGATACAGTAATATTTTTGTTGATTGGTTAACTGAATCAAATTTCAATACTTCTAAATACAGATTCCTACCTACAGAAATTCTGTGGGTAAATCCTTTTTTTAATCGATCTTACAACTTGTTCCTCAAATTTATCTGGACATACTAATTGTTATGTGTAAACTTGTTTTTTTGTGATCATACCCCAGTAAAAAAGGGGTTTTTTTTACAAAAGGGCCGAAAAAATTTTTCAAAAAAAAACTGGCAAATAGTAAAAGTAGAAGTGCAGATTATATAAATAATTCAGAAGGAAATATAGATAATCATACTGAAAAAAATTTAAAAAAATTATTCATAGTAATAGTAAAAAAGTTTAAAAATTTCTAAAAAAATTTTTTCCCCTCTATGGTGGAATGGTACTTGCCAAAATTTTTTTAATAAATTAAAAAAAAAAGTTCAAAAAAAAAGCTACACGAAGCATTTCTCCCCAATTATGGATAAAAAATACAAGCAATACGCTTTGTAAATGATTTTATATTAAAAATGCTAAAAGATTTACTGGGATAGTTTTTTTGTAACAACGTTTCTAATCCAAAAAATATTTTTTTAAAATTCTCAAAAAGCTTCCACCTCTAATAAATATAGATCCCAAGCATAGTATTTCCCTTTAAATAAATAATAGAATCATTACTCATCCTCAAATTCAAGCAAAAAATTTTTTCGGGGTTTTTTTTCTTCTAAAACGCTTTTTCATTGAACCAATTCCCTCTGTACCCCAAAAATGGATAAATTCCCTTTAAAAAAACCTTTTCAAAATTTCCGAAATTCCGAGCAATAAACTTTATAAAAATTCAACTCCTGGAGCTGATCATATCCAAAACATCTTTCCTTAAAAGCTTTTTATCACACAGTGATTGTGAAGTAATTTTAAAATATTTTTAAAAACTATTTGATAATGCAATAGCTCCAAACCCCCAAAAAATTCAGTCATCCTCCCCATTCCCAAACAATGCAAAGACAAATCTCAAATTTCATCCTACAGACCAATAGCACTGGCTTCCATCCTTTTTAAAAAATTTTGAAAAAAGTTCCAAAACCCAAAAGATTAAGTTTCTTTTAACTGCAGAAAAAAAAACTTATCCTCAACATTTCTTTGCCCCTTTTAAAAGATAGAAGTGCTACCTATCTTATTCAAAAAGCAATAGAGGATTTAACCCAAAAAAAAAGAAAAAATTTTGTAGGGAAAAAGTCTAGACATATAAAAAGCGCATACGATTCAGTTTACATCGATGGTCTTCTCTATAAATATCTGCAAATCGGTATAATAGGGAAAACAGCTATTTGGTTCATATGTTTTTTACACATCGTTTTTTTTTGTTTAAAAGGAGGGGAATTTTTTTTTCCGAAAGGATATCTTCCTCAAGGTCTTCCCAGGTTAGTGTCCTCTCCCCTTTTATTACTATATACATGCATGAATTTTTAAAAACCCTTTGGGAAAAGACACCGAAGTTTCCCCTATATGCTAACAACGTTTCCCTTTACTGCTCACATTATTCTCTTTTTACATTCACAAAAAATTGCAAAAAAACCCGGAAAAAAATTTTCAATGGGGCAAATATTGGAAGCTATCTCTTTGTCCCGATAAAATTAAAAAGCTGGGTTATAAAAAAAATTAATACGTTTCCTAATATTTCATTGGGAAAGGGGATTCACTATTTTGGGAATCTCTATATCAAAAAATTTAGGGTTCACTTTTTTTAAACGGAGCCCGAATGTTTCATTGGAAAACAAATTTAAAAAGCAAAAACATTGAAAAAAAATTTAAAAGCCTTAAGGCCTTAAAACCCAAAAACAACATAGACCAAGAGCTGCAGATCTGATCAAAAAAAGTAAATAATAGTATATGCAGTGTTTTCTACTACTTCAGCCATATAATAAATAAATGGTCTGACAACCAACTGAAACCTTTTTAAAGTCCAAACCAAAAGCCCTCCAATTGCATTAGGGCTTCCCCAATGGACTCCAAACATTGTACTTTTAAAAAATTTGGGTTGGGCGGAAATTTTTTTAAAAACAAAATTAAAAACTGGCAAATAAATATTTCCTTTTTTAAAATTTCTAATCAAAAAATCTTCTCCATTATTTAGCAAAACCCCGAGTCTCTAAATTTAAATATATTATGGAAGAAAATAAAAAAAAATATTATAAATATACTAAATCCTTTGAATGCTATTAGTGATCAAATTATCCCAAACCCCCCCGAATAACATCTTTTCAATCCTCCCCTGCAAAATATATTGTCGAAACTTCAAATTTCAGGATAAAATTTTCCAATAAAAGATTATAAGGGGCTTATTTGATGAAACAATAGATCGCGATTTCCCAAAACTTCTATATAAACTACTGATGCTTCCCCAAAAATGAACAAATTACATCAATTTCAGGGGTTTTCGGGAAAATTTCTTTTGCCTACAAAAATCAATCCCAATAATTCTATTTTTTAACAGCCGAAGCTCGGGGGCCATTTGCCGCTTTTTGATGATCTGTCATTTCAAACCCAAAAATCTGCTGTAACGTCGTGGTAGGGAAAAAAGAAAGATTGAATTTTTTAAAAAAAAATATTTATTTGCTTCATAAAGGTTTTTTATATATGAAATTAATAAAGTCCCAGTTATATGCCAAACCGGTGCAGTCGGGCTATCCTTTTTGGCAGTTCAACCCTTTTTCCCCAAGGCATCCTCATCTCTTTAATCTATTCATTCCAATTTTCCAACGCCACCGGCGTTCATCATCTCCTTTCTATCCTCCACCGTCCAAGTCCCTTTTTTTCCGGGGGGTTTTTCAAGTTTCTCCATCCCGGGCCCCCTTCTGTCTCCATCCCAGGGCTCTCCTCTCTGACCCCCAAAACCCCCTTTTTAAAAACCAGGGCGGATCCACACCACGCCTCGTCTCTTTCTCATTGGGGGCCACAAAAATCTCCCCCGTCCCCCGGCCCCATTTGGCCCCCATTTCTTCGGCAAACACAAAACCCTAACCGGTCGGGCTGGGAAAGTAAAATCGCCAGTAGTCTCGTGGAAAACTGGCACTTTATTCATCCCCCCACATTGGTTCCATAAAAACCCCTTTCTCGGCACCTGTCGTGATGATCGGGTTCTTCTATACAGGCTTCGCCTTTTTGTCAGTAAGGGGGCTGGCCTTTTTGGGCATTATGCCCGCCCGACTGGGGGCGGCGTTTGCGCGAGGTCGGATAGTAAACAATGAACTCATGGGGCCCTGTGCCCATGTCATTTAAAAACTGTTCAGCCATAAAACTTAAGGGGGAAAAAGGGGGGGGGCCCCCCCCAATCGAAGACGTCCAAAACTGCCAATATTATCTTATATTTTCCCCCTGTTTCTCTGTTCCCCAAAATTATTGATCAAATCTCCAAATGTAACCATAAATTAGCTAGGGAAAAATTTTTATTTTATCATATTATAATTATCAGTTAATTCTACTTTGGACCCCTGGGACACTCAAATATTTTTTGGAAATTAAAAAGGCCCGGGTAATCCCGATAAATCTGTCACAGAGTCTAAAGTTTAATTTACTGGGTCGCCCCCGAAGAACATCAGTAAAAAATATACCAAGAGTTTTTAAAAAAACAAATTTTTAAATTCTGTTCAAGCAAATATTTTTCTTGGGCAATATTCTTAACATAGTCTCGATCTCTAAGTGGGCAAGTAAAAGAAAAAGAAAAAAATCCTATGTCCCGAATCTTCAGCAAAAAAGATCATCACTCCTGGACTTCTACGAAAATTTAATTTATCAGACAACGCAAAAATTTTAGTTTTTTGAATTGCTTGCGATTTGGACCACATCTTGAAACTGAAATAGATATATTCACCCTCAAATCAACTAAACATTTTCAAAAAATTGATCCACTTTATAACATTACTTTCAAAGAACTATTGGAGAAAGTTTGTCAAATGATTATCATTCATTTTTTTTTATCCGGAAATATTTTGATATCTATTAATTTATAAACCCTTTGGTTTTTCAGGGGATAATACCCTTTTGTTGTTCTAAAACCCAAACCCGAACTGAACTGAACTGAAGAAAAAAGTGAACGATCTAAAAAAATTTTTCTTTTTAAAAGGATAAATTTAAATTCTAAATAATTATTTTGCTTATCTTATATATTTTTTGTGACACCACCTGTGTTTCTTTTAGTATGCGCGCTAATTTTTTTGGGAAGACGGTCCCCCAAAAAATGTCTTGGCGGTCCCCGGTCGATGCGACGATTTAACGCCCACCTCGGAAGTAAAATTTGATTTAAAGGGCCCCCAACGAAATTGAGCATTACACGTCCGGTCTTGGGTTTCCCTTTTTATGTGTCAGTATCCACAAGGCAAACCAAGTCCAGATTTAAAAAGGGCGAACTGAAATGTTACCAAAAAAATGGGAAATCGTTAAAAAAAAAGCATTTTTTTGACACAAAGGAAAATTAAAAGATTCTGACGCCCCTCCCTTCAGCCCGGAAAAACAACGCCAGGGGTACGGAATATATTGCAATTAAATCTCCTGGGTTGGGTTTAAAACAAATCGCATCCATAAAAATCTCCCCCAAATTCGTTCTTTTTTTTGCTTGTTCAATCTATTAATGGAGAACTGTTTTCCCCAAAAATGGGAAAATCGTGGTGGTCCCCATTCTAAAACCCCAAATTTGATGATATAACCCCAATACTCCAATCTCGCTACCAGACTTGAGCAAAACTAAATTTGTTCTTTTAATCGCCTGAATCAGATGCATAGCCAGGAATATTATTATTCTAAACAGCATGGCTTTGTTACATAGTGCTCCACAGTAACTTTGGGGGTCTCTCGCGTCCTTCTGCTAACAAACTCCTATGTTCTTTTGGGGCCCCAAAAAGGCAAAAACCCTTTCCCAAAATACCCAAAAAGATAAAAAGATCAAATATGTAAAAAGGAAAATACTTTAAAAGGATAAACTTTGATGATAAGGAGCGGAAGTTTAGAATAACTTATTGGAAACATTCTGATCACGAGTTAGATGTCTTATATTTGAAGAAGATTACGTTCATTATAAAAAGTCTGAATCTTCGTAGTTAAAAAATTTAAATTATAGGTATTCTCTCAATAGGTGAAGGAAGGGGACTCACAAAAAAGTAGGAAAAGAACAGAAAAAAATCAAAGAAGTTCCAGATGAACCAAGAAATCTGAGGCCACGCCGAGAACAGAACAAAAACCCCGACCAGCCAAAGGGGCAACAGGGAAATCAAGAAAAAGGGACGACAAGGAGATTACAAACCCCACAACAAGCAAAACAAGAAATTCCAGTGCAACCGAGGAAAGAAAAGTGGTAGCACCCCGTTGGACGTAATGGTGGGGGGACCACATAAAAATCAGGGGTTTTTTCCATTTTTTATGATCTTCCAACAAGTGGTCGGAAAATTATTGCAAAAAAAAGAAGTCTCGGCGGTGCAAAG
>BMAV01010594.1:0-28355 GCA_019973955.1 Trichonephila inaurata madagascariensis | reverse complement strand
AAAATATAAGATTATCAAATTTGGTACTAAGTAATTTGAAAAGGTAGCAGTTTTATGCTGCAATAAGTGCAACGTCCGAGTCTCACAAATTATATTTAATGCTTCTTTACTTAAATGTCGCCACATCTTGTAGAAAAAAAATGATGGGATTTATGTATTATGCTGTCAACCAACTTCGTCAAATCAAAATCGTCGCCAAATGCCGCAATATACCATCAATACTGGAAACAATTTCTGTTCAGTTTCGAAAAAAGCAGTATTAAGTAAGTATAACTGTATTTGGAGATATTTTTGGAGTTTCCTCCCTAAGGCTGTGCTTTCGCCATATGTACGATATGGCCGCGGTAGCCGAGTGGTATAGGTATCGGACCGTGGCTTGCCTTGTCACGAGTTTGAGCCCAGTACCACTAAAGACCCGCCGTGTAGGGAAGCGATGCACTTTAAATCTGTCGAGAGCTGAAACGTCCTCCCGTTGGTGTGGTGTGGTAGTTAGGCGAGGGGGTGCCAGTTCAGGTGTCGTCCACGTCACTTGACCGTGGTTCAAGATTACGTGGTCCGTCGCTAAAAGCCCTCGTGTAGCTAAATAGTGTGACGTTAATAATTAATCAATCGCCATATGTACGAGAGCTTGAACTTAACGCGGAGCATATTTTCAAACAGAAAAAAATGCCTCAATTTTTATAAAAATTTGTGACATTGTAACTCAAGTATTTGTTTATAATATAGTGTTTTTAGAATTTGAAAATATTTCATAAATAGTTTTTCCTTTTAAAATGTAAAGGGATAGCTCATTTAACATTATGGTATAGGAGAAAAAATGCGAAACACATTTCATAAAAGAAAAAATGTGTCAACTAGGATAAAAATGAATAGTATGATAAAAAAAAGAGTGGTTCTCTGCAGGATAGTGAAACCAGAATATAATATTAAAGTTCGAGTACTTTTTTATATCTGAAAAAATATTCCTAATTTGGGTCCTATTCTTTAACATTAGCCGAAGACAGCCTTTAAGGCTGTTTTCGGCAAAAGTACGAGAGCATGAACTAAACGCGAAGCATATTTTCAGACAGAAAAATACCTCAAATTTCATAGAAATTTGAAACATAACTTATACATCTGTTAACAGTATAGTGTTTTGACAAATTTCAAAATATTCAATGAATACTCTATTTCCCTTTTGAATACGTTGAGGGGTAGCTTATTTAACATTACGGTACAGGGAAAAAAAAACGCGAAACACATTTAATACCAGAAAAAATGGGTTAATTCGGCTAAAACTGAGATGTATGATAAAAAATGCTACTCTCTGAAGCAGAGGTTCCCAAACTTTTGTCTTTCTGGTACAAAGCTACTTACTTTAAACGATTTAATTTCTAACTGAAGGGAAGTATTGTGTTTAAAACTTAAGAAAATATGTTAATTAAATTAAATTTAATTAATACATGAAGTAATTGATAAATAAGCAAATGTTTATTTTAGGATGATGAATCTGGTGCTTCAATAACAATTTTTAAAGATTTGGAATCAATTATGTCAGATTTTACCCTTAATCTCTTCGGTTAGTAGTGTTCAGACATTATCTGCCCCCCCCCCTCCCTTTCTTTTGTATGGGAGATTGGCAACCATGCTAAAACTCTTTCTCAATAGGAAAAGTCATTAAAAAAATATATATATATATTCTCACGATATTTCATAATTCGTGATAAATAACAGGTATATCTTTTTAAAGCTAAAATTGCGGACATGATCCTTGTTTTAATAAAATTTATTCTATCACCTTGTAACTGCAAATTAACCTCATTAAAATTAGTAAATAAATCTATTAAATTGATAAAAATCTGGTTATTACTTATCTAAATTTTCTTTAAAATTAAAATCATGTTTTTTTATGGAGGCCACCATCATCCCCCCTTTTTTTCGCTGGGCCCCCGGAATATACTGCCCCGGGGGTTTATAAGCCACTTTAATCCCTGCTCTAAAGGGTAGGAAGCCAGAATATCTTAATTTTTTTCATTTCCTTTATATCTAAAAAAATGTTCCCCGTCCTATTCTTGACCGAAGACACCCTTTTAAGAATCGTTTTCAAAAAGCCCAGGGTTGGGAAAAAAGGGGTTTTTCGCGTTCAAAATAATGGGGGGTTTGCGCCTGTTTCCGGAAGAAAGAAATCTTTTCTTTCTAAAATTGACTTCTTTTCCTATCAAAACAAAAAAAATAACTCAGAATCGAAAACATCACTTATTTCCCCCGCGGGAAAAAATTTTTTAAAAATAATAAATTTGGGGGTTTTTCGTTTTTCTAAAATGGCAAAAAATTGATGCGTTTTATGAAAAAATTTTTAAACGTATTTTTGAATAGAATAAAAAAAAAAGTATGGGTTTAGTATTATGAGGTTTTTTTACCCCCCTAGACAACCGTACTCGGGATGAACTCCAGTCTTGCGTCGGGGCCAAACACAGTATTTTCGAAATTTGGGGAATCTTTTTATTTGGCGTTGGGCGACGGTGGGACGTAAGTACGAATATGATTGAAGATAACCTTTATTTTATAAGTTATTTTGTTTTTCAGAAGACATTCTGACAACATTGGCCAAACCTATTCCCAAAAGAAATGAAAAGAAATTTTCGGGAAAAAATTTCGATGAGCATTTTTTGTCAAAAGAAAAGGCAAAACCAAAAAAATGGTTTTTTGCTTTTTGGAAAAACTAAATTAAAATTTTAAAATTTATTTTTGAAATCTTTTTTAATGATTAGTCACCGAATAATTTTTCTTTTTACTGTTTTATATTTAAATGTTATTTTTTTTTTAAAAAATATACCTGTTTTTTTTTAAATCATCGAAGCAAATACTCATCTGAAAATGAAAGTGTACTGTGCGAATTGAAATAAAATCTTTTAGAATCTATTAATAGGCTTTTTTCATTGAACATTTCTTAAATTTTTGCAAGACGTGCAGATAAAGAAAATAATTAATTGAAGTGTTTTGGAAATGACATGTGAAATGTTCAACGACTTTATGTTAAGAGATTTTTTAAAAAAATCAAAATTGTTGGAATTCTTAAAAAGAAAAGCATTTTTGTAAAAATAATTTCATTTATATTATATATATAATTAAATAAATTTGGTTTAAATTTATATGGCTTTTAAATTTTTAGACTAAAAATAATTAGAATTATTTACTAATTTTGGCATCATTTCGGTATATTTAAAGTAAATACACTGCTGTGGGGGGCCCACCGTAAATGCAACACCTAGAAAGACAAGAGATAGCACAACAAAATTTATTTTGTAGCTAACATGTTGACCAAGTATCAAATGATTAAATTTATAGACTTCTGTGAAGTGTGGTTCCTTCCAGAAACAGTAGCCAGAGTAGCCACCATTGTTGGAGATCACCGCTGCCACACGCCTCGGCATTGATTCAAAGAGACTTTGGATGTATTCTTGGAATACAGCAGACCAAGCAGCTTTCACACTTTGCCAAAGTTGATCTGGTGTGGCAGCTGGGGGTGTAATCTGGGTCAATCGTTGAGCAATCATGGACAACATGTTTTCTATCGGCGAAAGATCCGGAGAGCGAGCCGGCCAGGGAAGCAATTCAATCTAGGGATTGATGAAGAACCTTTGGACAATGCGTGCCACGTGTGGTCGCACCTGTTGAAATATGGCTGTGGCCAAGTCCTGAAGGTAAGGAAGGACAACTGACTCCAACACCTCGGAGATGTAGCGCTGGCTGTTTAAAGTACCGGCAATGCGTTCTAGAGGAGTGCGAGAGTGATATCCAATACCGCCCCGAACCATAATACTGTGTAGGACCAGTGTGGTGGTTCATAACGCAGCTGTTCAGCATCCTCTCTCCACGGTGTCTCCAGACTCGAAACCGACCATTATGGGGTTGCAGACAGATGCGTGACTCGTCAGTAAAGACAACTTTATTCCATTCTGCCACCCACATTCTTCTTTCATCGCACCATTGGCGGCGGAGACGTCTGTGGTTCTGCGTCAAGGGTAGACCAAGCAATGGACGTCTTGCGGACAGACCACTCTGCAGTAAACGGCGTCGAATGGTATGCTGAATGATGCGTTACAGACTCAATGTGCTGTGCTATGGTTCGTAATGTGACTGAGCGATCCGTCACTGCCATGCGCACAATTTGCCTTTCCTGACGTGAAGTGGTGCAATAGTCCTCAGTAAGTGGATGCGATCGACCACGTCGGTCCATCGTACCCTCCTGCGTCCAACGGTCACATATCCACATTACAGTCGTTTAGTTTCGTCAAACACGACTACCGATTTCCCTGAAAGATAATCCACAATCTCGGTAGACCACTATTCTTCCTCTGTCGAATTCGGATACTTGATCAAAAAGCTGATCGCTGTTTTCTAAGAGACATAACTAATCGTTTTTTGAAAAAACCACAAGAAAAACACAATTGTCGAACTTGAAATCGTCGAAATCTCCAAGCCTTAAATAGCGCTTTGAGGTGGTGCCACAGGCATGCGTGATGTGTGTCTGCGCTGAAATTCTAATCATTTGCATATCTCACCTCCGCTAATGCATGTTGTAAATTTCATGTTATATGCATGCTTCCTTCAGGGTGTTGCATTTACGGTGGCGAGCACACACAGTGTACATTATTAACCCTCTGGCCGGAACATTAATTTTTTTGTCATACTGAGGAGCATCCGTCTGACAGACGGATATGTAATATTTTTTTGAATTTTTTTACTTTAAGGACTGTTTTAAATGTCCTTATAGAACTCATGAAATTAAGTATGGCTCAAATAAGATATGTGGGGTTAAATCAAGCACAACAATATATTTTTATGATTAGAATTGACTAGCATTTTTACAAAAACTGATTAAATATTTATATTCATGTAGAAGTAATTAAAAACAACTAATATAAAAAAAATTAAGTCAATTCCCTCTTAGATCAACAAAGAAAAATTTTATCTTAGGTACTTTTTATTAAATAGTTACAATTATAATATAAATATGTATACATATGATAGAATCACAACATTAAGTGGTAATTAATTGTTATTCATTATCATTAAAGTATCGTATTGTCATCCAAAACCATCGTGTATATAAAATTTCAGTTCAACTGAATGCTTTAAGACCTGAAAAAACCTTTTAAAGTTTTTGCACACAAGTCGCCAAAAATGATGCCAACGTGACTGTATTTGTAAGTCTTTAAATAATTAGTTTTAGTCAATTAATTTTTATTAATTATAATTACTGTATTGTCATCCAAAATAATCATGTACGTAAAATATCAGCTCAACTGAGCGCTTTAAAATGTATTTTAGTAACGATTGAAAATTCCATCTAGTTAAACAAATAAATATATAGTGTGTGAGCTGATAGTAGTAATTGAATGAGCTTGCATATGGAGTGCCTAGCATGCTGTTCTGATCTTAATCCAATAAAATGTGTTTGGGATCCACTCGGATGACGCATTGTGCAAGACCACGGCAACCTTGTTATTTGGAAAACAGGAGAATCGGATATCAACAAGAATGGAACATGGAATCTTATCAACAAGAATGGAATCTTATCGATAACCTCATCGCATCCATGCAAAACAGGTGTGAAGCAATCTTAGGAGCTCAGGGAAGACTTTACACCCTATTGCAGTGATGGCGAACCTATGACCCGCGGGTCAGACTCTGACCCGCGCAAGCTTTTTTACTAACCCACGATTACTAGGAAACTACTTGTTTGCTTACGAGCTGGTTTATTTAGATTTTCTAATTAGTGTGGATTATTTATATTCTATTTGAATTTTTTCAAGTACAGCATTTACGCAAAAACAATTTAAATGTTGTCTATAACCTTCAGTTTGATTATTACAATTCCAAAGTTACGCAAATGACAAAGGATTGTACATGAAAGTATGTAGGATTTGAAATAAAGCAAAAGAGTGTTTACAAAATATCAAATAAAGTGTACAATTTTACTCACATTTTGTTTGTTAAAAAAATCGAAAACCAAAGCAAATAACTATATTTAAAGCACTTTCTTCGGATAAAATGCACTTTTGTAAGATTATGTTTGTAGAGAGACTTCCATTGCCTCCTTTTTTACCCATTAAGCCAATTGAAATTTGAAGATGTTTAATTTTAAAAATACTCAGTTAAAAATTTTTAAACTTAACTCTGGTGCAAATGGGCATTAGTGACCCACGCGCTAGTACAAAAAAATATGAACAAAATTTTACCTGGGTCTCAAAAAAGTTCGCCCTTCCTGCCCTATTGAGCATCTTATATCATTTCCAAACTATCGGTTTTTGTCGTTAAGGTATCCGACTACGTTCGGAACCGTGATTTTAAAAAAGCGCATAAAAGGATAATTTTCATGATATTTAGTGTCACTCAGATTAGAATACATGCAAAAATTGTTTTAAGACAGTTTGACAAAAAAAATTAAATATATTTTTGGCAAAAAATTAACTTAGAATAATCTTTTTTCAAAATGTTTTCCTTTTGTGAAAAATGCTTCTATTATATTAATGTTTTGCCTGTATATAGCTCAGACCTCTTTACAGAGGCTCAACTAAACTTTTGAAAATTCACATTATTTTACAGTTACAACCCATTGTAATTATCGGTTTTTTCTTAAAATTGCTCCTCTGTTGTCGTAAATATGGATAAACCCACTTCTAAGTTATATATTTCAAAAATTCTAGTTGAGCCTCTTCAGAGAGGTCTGAGCTATATTCAGGCAAAACATTATTATAATAGAAGCATTTTTCACAAAAGGAGAACATTTTGAAAAAAGATTATTCTAAGTTAATTTTTGTCAAAATATTGTATTTTAATTTTTTTGTTCAAAATGTCCTGAAAACAATTTTATACATGTTTTCTAATCTAAGTGACACTAAATATCATGAAAATTATCCATTAATGCACTTTTTTAAAATCTCGGTTCCGAACGTAGTCGGATACTTTAAGGGAAACTTGAATCGCAAATTAATAGTATTAATGAGCAAATTAGATTAAAATTTTTAATAGAAAAACAATACTTTTTTTAGTTGCCTTTACGTAAAGTACCTATAACCCCTGTCGATCTACTTTCAAAATTATTATAAGATTTTTTGTTTTCAGAGGGGGAGGATTCCACAAAAACATCTAACTGTTCCGTGAATAGAAAAACTTTGAAGATCACTGCAGTACATATGAACTATATATAAAAACATTTCCTCACCTAAACTTTCATTCAAGGAGTATATTCGCGTAGTATTTACGTACTGCGTAAAAGGTGTGAGAGAATCAAAGCCTTGAGAGACACACAAACACATAAGTGAGTAGTAGCGCAACGTCAAGCCCAGCACCGCGGGGGGCCCCAAAGGTCGACTGATGCAAAGTACGTACCCATTGTGAGACCCGGGCCGGGCCCAAAACTCGATTTTTTACATGGGGAAAAGTTCCCCCGTTACGCCACTGGGAATGAGTGAATATTAGCGTCGCCCTATTCAGGTACTCGAGGACTTTTAGCGATGGACATCGGGTTTTAAATCATGGTCAAGTGACGAGGATGACACTTGAGCTGGTAGCCACCTCTCCTAACTTCTATTCAACACCAATGGAAGGACGTATGGGAAAAGATATTTTTTAAATATCCCCTTCTCCTTCCAGGGGGCTTCAGGGGTTTTTTTTGACCCCCCCCTCATGACGCGCCCCCGGCCACGAATCCGTTAGCTTGACCACTAGGCTACCGCAACCATTTCACACACAGGAATACAGCCGCCTACGAAGTTAACCATCTAAATAAGTTAAATACAGATAGTATGTTTCATATTTTAACCCTTTATCTACCGACGATAATTATAAGTACAACTTACTTTAAAATTACATAGAATAATCATTTTTACGAATACTCTGACAATACGTAGCAGGAATATTCTTTGAAATCCACTCTTCCAAAATATACGACAGCACGGGTTCCATAATGAGTATTTTAGCGGAGAAGGCGAATAGATTTATAGCAGAAATTGCGTTTTCAGAGACGGCATTGCGAAAATTATTATTTTCCTTCCGAAAAAATAGTTAATGGCGAAAGGAAAGTGTCTTATTTTTTTTTATGTTAACCAAGACCTTAGAAAACGATGTGACTATTTTAAGTAAACAGTGCATATAATTAATTTTACAGGAAAAGCCCTTTAAGAATTAATTAGCTCTAATGGATTAAATTTCTCAAAGTTGAGTATTTTGTTTACTACTTTATGTATATCCTTTAATTTTCAATGTAGTGATACAAAAAAAATGTTGCATGAAAAACTACAGTAAATCATAATGCGGTAGATAAAGAGTTATGCGGAATATACCAAAAAGAGTCGTATCAAAAAATGACTGATTAAAAAAAAATTTTTTTTTATCGTTTTTATAAAAAAATTCTCATAAAAACTGAATACATATAAAAACAGGTCTACATAAAATAAGACATCTGATATTCAGGAACTATTCTATTTCATCTGGGAAAGTAAATTTATGTAGGTTTAACAGCAAATAAAGAAAGCTCGACGATTGTGTATTTGATTGGTTCACCATTATTACAGCCAATCACCTCCTTAAAGAGTCTTAGGGAATCATCTTTAAATTCATCTTGCCACTCTGGGGGGTATGATGAACATTAAGTCACCCATTTGCGTGAGAACACCTGAAAAAATTTATAATTACCATCGATTTTGGAATAAACACTGGATTATTGATCGCCTTAAGGCTCATTCATACCAAAACGTGAGTGTAATTATGTCGTACTATAAACAAGCACGAAGGCTATTGTGATGAACCTCGTTGGTATCACGAGGATGATACCTGAGCTGGCACATCTTTTTCCATGCTACCCCACCACGCCAATGAAAGGACATGGAGCTGTGACGTATTGGATACGAAAATACACAGTCAGGCTGGAGATATAAATATATAATTTTATTTACATCTAAATCACCACCTCACAGGGACCCTAAAACGGTCCTCGCGCATGTCCTTTTTAGAGAAGTCTATCTCGGAACGTAGGGGGAATGGATTCCAGGAAACCCTTTTCCCCTACTACCTCAGGCAGTAACACAATCCGCTCTTTGTCTCTGACGTCATCAACTGGGGTCGGAATAATAATCGTTACAGAGCTTCGACAGATTTAACGTGCATCAGCCCTCTATGTGGTTTGTCTTCAGTGGTACTAGGACTAAATGGACGACATGCCGGTTACGAAATCATGACCGTAACCACTAGACTACCCCAAGGCCACTTCACACTGCCCTTGTGTGGGGCTGATTAAACCATCCGATTTTCTGTATCTTTCTTACCCTGCTGCTTACTTCCTTAGTGTGAATACACCTTTCTCTAAACTTTTCGAAACCAGATGGATACTTTCCAGTTACTTATTTTTTAAATATTTAAGTTTAGTTTTGTCGCACAGTGCCCTTTTAATATGAAGTTTGTCTGTGGTTGCATACGTTTCGATTTTCTAGTACCTTTTCCAAGTGTTTTTCGTGCTGCATGTTTGGACCCAAGATTTGGAGATGTTTCATTGCAAACAAAAAAAATTTCCCTTTAATCCATTAATTAATCCGTGCATAAATATAATTTGATAAGGGGGTGAGAATGGTTTAAATTTGAAAATATTCTGTATTGTGAACAAAAATTCTGTAGAATAAAATTCGATTAATGAGGGAGTGAGTGAATATTATCGTTGCATTGTTCAGCTACATGGGGGCTTTGGGTGACGGACAACGTAATTTTGAACCACTTTCAAGTGACGAGGATGACATCTGAGCTTCCACCCCCTTCTTAACTTCCACACTACACCAGAGGGAGGACGTTTGAACCTTAACATTTGATATGCACCCGCCTTGCCTCCTTTTCACGGCGGGTCTTCAGTGGTACAGGTTCAAACTTATGACGTGCCAGCCACGAGTCCTTTACCTTAACCACTAGGCTGCCGCGGCAACAAAATTTGACTAGAAGTTGCTCCTTTACAATTTTAATGTTTCACAATCTCGTGGCTAATTTTTACAACGCTTCAAACAAAATTTCTGACGTAAACAAAACGCATTATTGCACGAAATTACTCTCAAATTGCTTCGCGATTCTATGCAAGTGTATTTGAAATTCGTACGAGGGACGTTCTGAAAGTTTCGTCATCTTTTTGAAAGGGATGATGGTACACCGGATGTAAGAAAAACGCAAAAATCTCACATCCGTTTCTGGTTAAACGACGGTAGGAGCGTCCCTATAGGAGGAATGACGCATTTTCACTGCCATAGAAGAGACAGCAGCAGAATGGCGTTTACGATTTATTCGAGTATAAATCACGATGGCAGAAAAACGTGTGACGACATGATCACCAACAAAAGTACCTGAGGTTATCCTATATGAATGAATACGTGAGCGTGTGTCCACCATCCACGAATGCCTACTGACCGTGTATGGCGAAGGGGTCATGTCTCGTCTAATAGTTGGTCGCTGGTGTTGCATGTTCAGAGGAAGAAAGTAGACTGTGGAAGATAAAGATCGAAGTGAGCATTTCTCCGCATTCCACGAATGAAAACACATTACCCCATCAGACTTGCATTTGTTCCCTGCATTGAAAGTCTTATTCTCTGGACGTAATTTCTAAAACAATGCTGTGTGGTGGAGTGGGTTGTGCGACGATTCCTTGCATCACAGAGCAATGGGTTTTACCATCGTCGTTTCTTCAAACCGATTTAACACTACGACAATTGTCTCAATGTCGGTGATGACCATGTCGAAAAACGGTGCAAGGTATGGTGTTCATGATGTCATAGTGTTTTTTCTAGCAATGAGGTTTTCGTGTGAAAAACAAAGTACGAGATTTACTTTCGAATGTACCTCGTAATTAAAATGCATTAGTATTTCTGATATGATATTGTATTTGCTTTATTGCACATTTTCTGTATAATTCGGAATGACCTGTTGATTTATTTACAAATCAATATAATCCTTTAGCAGTGAGGCGATGTTTTGAACATCGGTATTAAAACGTTGAATTTTAATGCATTTTCTTGGCACGATCCCAAGTCGCTGTTAAGCTACTGAAGAGTTTCTTTTATACAGAGTGTCCCAGGATTGTGTTGAGACATACTTTTAGAGGACATCACAAGGATTCAGATTTGAGACCAACTCAAAGTCGCAAACGTTTTTGTTCGGCACTGGGTGGTGTTGTTCACAAGAGCATTAGAGGAAACAAACCGACATTAACGCAGTCACACTTGAACTGCCATTGCCACAGAAGAGTATAGAACGCTTTACAAACACCGAACTGGCAGATATGCAGCTGATTTACGGATTGGAAGAAGGAAATGCGCGAGCAGCAGAAAGGTCGTATCGCGAAAGATACCCACAGAGAGATGCACTAGACCGCCAGATGTTTACTTATTTTCATTTCAATTTTAGTTAATATGAATTATTAAGAAGTAAAGCATAGAGTGAGGGTGGGCCACGAGTGACTCGAATTCCCAGCATGGAACAACATATATTGGGTATCGTTCGAAAGAATAAGAGTACCAGCGCAAGTACCATCGCTGCTTAGGGGGATCTCGAAGTTGTGTTCATAGGGTTTTACAACGCGAAGGCTTGCATCCATGCCATCCTTAAAGAGTACCACCACAGCACATGCAATATCTTTGACCAATAAATATTTCGCTTCTTGTACCTGCCATACTACTTTCCCATGACGTTTCCGACCATAGGTTGCTATACAAATCTAAATCCTTGTGATGTACCCCACCTCTTTTAAAGTTTGTCCCAATAACAATTACAATCGTCCCAGTTACAATTGGGTTGCATCGAAACCTTGACATCTTAGTGAAATTTTTAAGTAAGATTACAGAAGTGACTTACAAAATGTTAGTTTGCTTCAGTCAACACAGGAAAAAAAGCCCATTCAACAAAAACAGCAAATCTGAGTGTGAAATTGTGTATAGATTCTAATTAAATCGCTCGTAAAATAAGTTTATTGTCATTTAAACAGTGTAAGCAGTCATACATACCTAGACATACTTCATCATCCCAATATAAAATTGGTATAGTTCGAATTTCTGCTTTGACATCCCGGAACCCAATAGCTTGCATCCTATCCTTGTAAAAATCAGTTTCCATATTTCTAGGAAAATAAGCCTTCAATCGGTGACTATATTTCTGCAAGGTTGAAATAATGAGATCAAGTAGAATAATGGATAGGCTAACACAAAATTGAGTCACACTTCATCCCGAGATAATATGAATGTCCGGAAATACACTGGTGTGCAAAATTTAAGCAACAGGTGGGTTTATTGCCATAACTTCACGAAAAATCATCTGAAACATGAAATTCTGAAATGAGGGAGAGTATTATGTACGTAAAGGATGACGAAAGCATCGGCGCTGAAAAAGGAATACAACGCATACGGTATGGAATCAAACAAAACAAGCTTTTATTGAACGCATAGTATTGTGACTCATGATTGTTCTGTCCAACAGGAAGAACAAAAGCAGATGTTCTTAATATGGTATATGCCCTCCCCTTACTACAATGGTTGCTTTGCACGTCTCCGCATACTCAGAACCAGCTGGTGCAACATTTTTTGAGGTAGGAGTGCCCATTCCTCAATCAACATCTGTTTGAGTTGTTGGTTGTACTCCGGATGATGTAAGGTGTGGCAATACGTCTCCCCAAAGCATCCCACACATGTTCGATGGGATTTAAATCTGGGGAGTACGCTGGCCAATCCATTCGAGTGATATCTTCACTTTCCAGCAGCTCCTCAACAGCAAGAGTGCGATGTGGCCGTGCATTGTCATCCATAAAGATGAAGTCTCCGGGCCAATGGCACCTCGGAAAAGATGCAGATGGGGAAGAAGTACCTCCTCACAATAGCGATCCCCGGTTACAGACCCTCTGTCGAAAATGTGAAGCTCAGTTCACACGTTCAGCATAGCCTCCCAGACAAGAACTCCAGGACCACCGTAACGGTGTCTTCCTTTATGTTACTGGGATAAAACCGGGTCCCGATCTCTCCAAATCAAAACGCGTTGAGAATCGCTTCTGGTACTGAACCGACTCTCATCCGTAAAGAGGACACGACTCCATTGATCAGTTGTCCAGTTTTTGTGCTCTCTGGCCCACTGTAAACGGTGGCTTCGGTGGCCATCTTTCAACGGGAGGCAGTGTTCAGGACGGTGGGTGAACAGGCCCCCTTTGTGAAGGCGTCTGGCCACAGTAAACCGCTACACTTGTCGACCTGTTGCTCTACAGTTTCTGAGAAATGGCGCTTTCTGACTGCTGTTGACCGTTTTTCGCCTGCAGGATGATATATCGGTCATCCCCTGCAGTTGTCGTCCTCGGGCGGCCACACCAACCTTTCTAACAGCTGTACCTGTGGTTTGGAGCGCTTTCCAAGCGCGCGAAACTACACTTTTGTTGATTCCGAACTGTGCAGCTGCACTGGTGACAGTACGCCCCTCCTCCAGCTTTCCGATCATTCTTCCACGTGTGAAGTCGTCCATGTGATTTCTTCTAGCCATATTTCACGAACTGACTCACTGGCACTTGCAGAGAATATGGTGAATTGTGTCTCCGGCCTTCATTTCATTCTACTGTTGAGCAGCGCGCGCCGACATCACGCGTTTTGCGTACGCTCACATCGCTTCTGACGTTTTGTTCCTGATATTTGCATACGCATGACGTTTCTACTGACTTACGTGTTCTCTCTACTGATATCCAGACCTCCTTTTCTGCAATTTCATGGCTATCTGCTAAATTTTTACATTGTTGCTTAAGTTTTGCACACCAGTGTAGTATTTAATAATGTCCAAGTTATTTATATTAATATCACCCTCTTAGATAGTTTCTCCCCACAGAGCTATTAGTTATCTAGTACTGGTCTTTCTTTTTGCTTAAAATTTAATTCTAATTTTTTCCTAATGGGCTGCACTTTGGCAGCTAAGCCTTTGCAGTCATGGCAAGTCCCTAAGACTTTGAGCCATTTCATGAGTGGCACCAACTAGTGGCGGCTCCCTCAACTAAATTTTGAGGTTTGAATTTATTCAATTCAAACTTTCGTCGGATGTTAAATAATGTCGTGATTTAATTTTGTGTAGAATACCAGAGCCAAACGGATACTCAAGGGATCCCAGCCAGAAATGCCAGAAATTTTTGCACCCAGAAAATGTATGGACTCCAGCCGGTACTCAGTTTTCGAGCACGATATCTCTAAGCCTCCAAGCCAACAATTCTTGATATTGTTACGAATTTTGTGTAAAGACTGCTTAAAATAGTGTAAAAAATTAAAGACTATCTCTCTATTTTTTTCTTTGTAAACTTAGATAAAATTGATAACAAAACTTTAAAGAAAATCAAATCTATACTCCTGATCCAAACTTTAAAAGACCCCGTAAAATATTCTACTATAAAATTCTCACTCACAAACATCCTTATTTTTTTCTGAGAAACTCGTTCCTCCAATCGGAGGCGATTTACTCGACCAATAGGGAGACTCGCTCTCCCACACCAGTTCTCTCTCTCAAAATTCTTACTTCAAATCCTAACTCCTGCCTAACCACACCCACATGCTAGTAGCTGCCCCCTGATTGGACGGCGCATACTTCACCAAAGACAAGTAAATACGGTCGCTTCGGCGGCCGTCCCGTAGACGAGCGAAGATCGGACCGGTTCGCCGGCTTTTCCCCGCCGTAATTCAATGTTCTCGCCGCCGTTAAACGGCAGGCACTGTATTTCTCTCAGCAGTCTTATTTTTATTTTATTCATACTGGCATATTTTCTTATAATACTCATATTTTAAAAACTAAAAAAGGGCAATGTATCGTAAAAAGTCAACCCCCAAAACTTGCAAGAAAGGAGATGAAGACCCCTTCGGGGATCAGGTGCTCCAACCCCCATATTCAACTTGGGTGTGTAATACGCTAATATTACTCTTTGTTGTATTTTTTTTTTACGCTAAATTGTAATATTCGCGAGTAACGCCGTTCCTTACATTATAATGGCGATTCAATGGAAACTTGGCGAAATGTTGGCGAAAGAGCCAAGTTCCCATCATTTTTGGCGACCAAAGGGATGCTTTTGGAAATTACTGTAGAAATCTATCAATATCGCGATCTAGGACGAAGCGCATCTTTCTCGAAAGATTCGTGCGGACTATAAATATGTCTCCCGCTGAAATGGAGTTAGTATCGATTTGACCGTGAAGAGTCGACTAGTGATTAGTTGCTACTACCGAGCAAATGCTTGTGAATTATCTTAATCGTTGCATATTTGTACTTTTAGACACTGATAGCTGTGTCTGAGTGCTGTAGAAAGGGCGAAGACCTTCTAGGATTTATTAAGCAAATTTTAAGGCTGTATCCTGTATTTCAAGGATTGTTTTTCTGAAATAAATTTTCACCGCTACTGAAGAATTGTCTTGCTCTTTGAGACTAATAGCATAAATTCTTGTGCCCCGTAACAATATTTATTTTACTATTTTTATGTTCGCCATTTGCAATCTGTCACAATTTACCTGTGTTTTCAAGAAATTTCGTTCTTCAACCACTCAAGGACCGAAATTAGTTAATGGCGAATACTCTTCAGATTTTTTGATACCTTGTCATGAGCATTTTTGTACAGGATTTATTCTACTGAGCAATTGCGTATATTTTCCTAGTATAAGATTTCAAAAAATGCTCTGCTCGAAGTAAAAGGATCGGCCTATATACAGAGCAGGTTATCTCCGAGAAAACATAATTTATGAAAAACTGCTTAATGTTTCCCGTTAGTCATGCTCAAATAATTTTAGCATTTAAATTTGAGGACTTTGGTGTTACTTTTTTTTTTACAATAAATTCGCTAGATATTTCTGTTACAAAATGGGATAACGTAAAACAGTTTGTATTCAGGTCAATTACTGCAAGAAATTTTTATTTCTTTTCAAGTTATTAGCAAAGATATTATTTTTATGCCAGTGGTGCTAGTATTTGAGCTTGGGGCCCAAAGCCTGACTGACACGAAGTACGTATTTGGGCTTGGGGCCCAAACTCCCACTTTGCAGGGGCCCCCTGACATTCTCCATTACGCCACTGTTTTCTACTCGTGATAATTGTGGATTTTAACCCTTAAGGTATCCGACTACGTTCGGAACCGTTATTTTAAAAAAGCGCATAAATGGATAATTTTCATGATATTTAGTGTCACTTAGATTAGAATACATGCATAAAATTGTTTTAAGAACATTTTGACAAAAAAAATTATTTAAATACAATATTCTGGCAAAAAATTAACTTAGAATAACCTTTTTTCAAAATGTTTTCCTTTTGTGAAAATCTTCTATTATAATAATATTTTGTCTGTATATAGCTCAGACCTCTGTACAGAGGCTCAACTACAATTTTTGAAAAATTCACATTATTTTCCAGAGTTACAACCCATTGAAATAATTATCGGCATTTTTTTCTTAAAATTTCTCCCCTCTGTTGTCGTGAAACATGGATAAACCCACTTCTAAGTTATATATTTCAAAAATTTTTTTAGTTGAGCCTCTGTACAGAGGTGTGAACTATATACAGGCAAAATATTATTCTAATAGAAGCATTTTTCGCTAAAGGAGAATATTTTTAAAATGGGTCATTCTATGTTCATTTTTTTGTCAATACTATTCTTTTTTATTGTAATACTATTCTTAAAACAATTTTAAATACATTTTCTAATCTAAGTGACACTAAGTATCATAAATATTATCCATTTATACGCTTTTGCAAAATCACGGTTCCGAACGTAGTCGGATACCTTAAGGTATAAAAGGTGGAAAAGAAAAAAAATCACCAAATGTTCATTTCCTCTAATATTATTAAGACCCGAATTACTAGTAATATTAACTTATGGCGTCAGAGTAAGGATTCTATTATCATAAAAGTTTTGTGTTATAAACATGGATGATCAAGAAAATGTATACACACTTTAAGACTGAGTAATGTGTCAAAGCCATAAGTTTGAGATCGCATTGGCTTTTGGGTTAAGTTGTAAGAGTTGGCATTAGTGTTTCGACGTGTTCAACAATAGTTCATCGACAGATGGAGCTAGTGTTTTAGCAGGGAAAGTCAGACGATGGCGCAAATACTCCCTCTGACTTTCGAGCAGCGAAAAAGTATTTTGAAATGGTATTGGAAGTTCAAGAATATCAGTGAAGTGTAACGATTTTGGAGGCAACAATATGGAAAGGAACCATATGCTGTTTAAGCGTCGGTAGCCTTCGCGATAAGTTTGAAATTGATGGAACAATAAAGGACATGCATAACAGATAATCAGGATGGACACGCAAATTAACAAGCAAAGCGTCTTCTTTTGAAGTGTTAGATGCATTCCAACAATCACCACAAAAATCGACATCACAAGGTGATATAGGCGTGAGTAGCGCTAGTGTTGGTCCTATTTTGCAAAGTTTATATACCACAATTGTTGCACACACTAAACGAGGGCAACCCAGATAGAACACAGTTTTGTGAATGGTATCTCGCACAGGTTGAAAATGATGCACATTTTGTTTCCCAAGTGGTCTCTTTACTTATGGTATTACCTTAAGAATGTGGTGTAAGTAAGAAATCGTGCACACTAGAGAAACTGTGCTATGAAATTGAAACTTCTAATTCTTGTTGCTATTCTGAGAGATGTCACCAACATTGTACGGCACCGTGCTCAAAAATGTTTAGAGGGGTTGTGTTACAGTTTGAACACTTAATGTAACTTAGTAATTTTTATTCACTGTACTACTTATGATAATATATATACATTTTTTTCATCAGAGTGTGTATACATTTTTTTATCAACCCTGTACTTCGTTCGATGCACAACAAAGCAAACTGATCTGGGGTGAAATTGCATCTTTCATACATTTAACTTGGTTGCTTTTTAAGGGTTAAGGATCTTTTCTCGAAGAATGCACGTAAAGAAAAATAAATGTAAAACTCCAACAAAATACATACAAAATATTTCGACCATTTCCTCATTGATAGGATTTTGTTGTTCCAAGAGTTCCCATTGGATTCTCCAGCCAAAACGAGATCGCAGCCTCTCCACCAGGCTTCAACATTTCGTACATATTTTTAAACGCCAGTTCTTTCTGAACAGTTTGATATAACACATTTTTTGCAAGAACTTTGTGATATGGTCGTTCTATGGTGACCATATCTTTGATTGTCAGCGTGAATTAGAGGTGTAGGATTCTCGAAATGAATCGACATTTTAAAATTCCTAATATGACTTTATTAAGAATATAACTTAAATCTCTAATAATTTAGATAAATTCTAGTAAATGAGAATCTAATAAACCAAACACACAGCAATAGTTAAACTGGATCGGGTAACTTAGACCACTTATCTAAATAATTATATTATCCGCCTACTTTCAATTCTGATATTACAAGTCCTAATATCAAATAATCAGTCCTACCTTAATTCAAGCTAAGGTTCTTTCACGGTACGAAGCACCTGGGCATGCGTGCAATGTTATGCACCTTGTATCAATGGCTTTTATTATCTCGGTAACTTTATGAAGGTTTTCAATTCACACTCTGTATCTCTTCCTAACATAACTTCCCTAAATTGCCATTCTGCTTACTGAAACTTCTGTTCTTTTAAAAGCTATCTTATATTTGCATTTCACTTCTTGGATTTGGGTTGGAAAAGATTTGCCATTAATCTTGGCCGTCAAAGAACCCAGAGGTTATGTTACAGAAAAGACGCGTGAGCCCCTCACTTTATCTATAGACCCTCGATACTCTTAAAAAGGAATGCTGAAAATAAAAAACCTACTTTTATAAGCAATGAAATTAAGACGTTTTATGTTCACTTAATAATAAAATACGTTTATGTACCTAGAGCAGCTATCGTTTACAGTCATGATAGAAATGTATATATAATACCTGTTAAAAAAATCCTATATTTTCTAATAAAAACTAACAAAGTTTTTTAGCTGTTGAAATAATTCCTTAATTCGGAGTTTATAGGTTCGGAGATCGTTAAATAAGGTTCTTTTGTCGTTTAAACACACAAGGGAAAGAGAAAAATTCTTGAAATAGAGGTTCCTTAAATCGTGGTCCAAATATATATACACTGGTGTGCAAAACTTAAGCAACAATGTAAAAATTTAGCAGATAGCCATGAAATTGCAAAAAAAGGAGGTCTGGAAGTAGGGGAACAGAAGTCAGTAGAAACGTCATGCGTATACAAAATCGGGAACAAAACGTCGAAGCGATGTGAGCGTACGCAAAACGCGTGATTTTTCCGCGCTGCTCAACAGTAGAATGAAAAAAAGGACGGAGACGCACCACCATATTCTTGCAAGTGCCAGGAGTCAGTTCGTAAAATACGGCTAGAAGAAATCACCGGACGACTTCCCCGTAAAAAAGATCGGAAAGCTGGAAGAGGTACTGTCACCAGTGTAGCTGCAGAGTTCGGAATCAACAAAATTTGTTTCCCCGCTTGGGGAAAACGTTCCAAACCACCCGGCGTTTTTAGAAAAGGTTTGTGGCCACCCGGGAGCAACTGCAGGGGGTGACCGATATATCATCCTGCAGGCGAAAAAGATCGACGAAAGCAAGCCCTTTTTTCAGAAATTTGCGCAACAGGTCGACAAGTGTAACGGTTTTCTGTGGCCGACGCCTTCCAAAGGGGGCCCGTTCACCCGCCGTCCTGAACGCTGCCCCCGTTGAAAAAATGGCCACCGGGGAAACCACCGTTTTGGTGGGTTGGGGGAGCACAAAACTGGACAATTGATCAATGGGGTCGATCCTTTTTTCGGATGGGGTGGGTTTAGTACCAGAAGCGATTCTCAACGTGTTTTGATTTGGGGGGAAAATCGGGACCCCCTTTTATCCCAGTAACATCAAGGAAAGCATCGCGGTGGTCCTGGGTTCTTGTCTGTTTGGGATTATGCGAACGGGGGAACTGAGTTTACATTTTTGACGGGGTCTGTAACCGGGGGGCGCTATTGTGAGGAGGATTCTTCCCCCTGTGCATCTTTTTTGAGGTGCCATTGGCCCGACTTCATTTTATGCATGACAATGCACGGCCACACGCACCTTGCTGTTGGGGGGGCTGCTGGAAAGTGAAGATACCACTCGAATGGATTGGCCAGCGGTCCCCAGATTTAAATCCCATCGAACATGTGTGGATGCTTTGGGGACGTATTGCCACACGCTTACATATCCGGAGAACAACCAACAACCAAGCAGATGTTGTTTGGGAGGAATGGGCATTTACCTCAAGAAATGTAGCACCAGCTGGTTTGAGTATGCGGAGACGGTGCAAAGCAACCATTGTAGAAAAGAGAGGGCATATACCATATTAAGGAACATCTGCTTGTTGTTCTTCCTTTTGGGATAGACAACGAGTCACGAAAATTTGCGTTCAATAAAACTTGTTTTGTTTTGATTCCATACCGTATGCGTTTTATTCCTTTTTAAACGCCGATGCTTTCGTCATCCTTACGTACATAATACTCCCCCTCATTTCAAATTTCATGTCTCTCAGATGATTTTTCGTGAAGTTATGGCAATAAACCCACCTGTTGCTTAAGTTTTGCACACCAGTGTATATATTTAAATGCATAATAATGATAAAAAAATTATAATTTTTAATATAATGTTTATATTGTATAATATTAGAGCACTTTTATAACAATTATATTTTAACACATTATTATTATATAATTTTTTTATTTTAAACACACATTAAAATATTTTTTTTTCTATGAGAGCCAATAAACTTTATTCAATGTGATATTGGTGTTCAGCAAGTTAAACATTCAGGAACTTAGGGCACTTTCATAAAAAGAACAATTTCATTGCTGCCCAGTGTTATTAGAATAAGTCATCAAACTTATAGAAGAATTCAATATTAATCGGCATTTTGGTACAAAAAATAAAAAAAGCTCCCCGCTGCATATGCAAAAAGCCGAATTTTTTGCTTTCAATTTCTTTTTCCAACAAAGAATCCGCAAATGGTCGCTCGTGCAAAAATCTATTCGTTCGTGGAATCAAGAGAGCAATTTTTAAAAATTGGTTGTTTGCCGGCAACAGCAAAATTTTTTCCGAGTTCAATACCCAAAACTTATCCTTGGGAAAATTCCCAATCAAATTCATCTTTGCACTTATTGATAAAATCCCTCGCACCTCCAAAACTTGGATCTGTATCCTTTCCCTTTGTTTTAAAACCCATTTTGGGGAATTTCGTATTCACCATGTTAAAGAACCAGCTGGACGGGGGGACGGAAAACCCCCCTTTCCCCCTTGGGTAGAAATTAATGCATTCTTTCTTTGGGTACGAAGGAGTGAAGTCATGTCCTGAAGTGTTGCTAATTAAATTGAGTGTTTTCCTTTAAATGTTTGTTTTTAAAATGAACTTTAATATTTAAATTTTAACCCCATGTCCTTTAATTGTTTCCGTGCCCATTGCTTAGAATCAAACTTTAGTCTGGGGAACATTAATGAAGATTGCGCACAGCCTCATTCCGGAAGTGGAAGCTTTCTTCCGAAAAAAAAATCGCGTCAACAATATTATTTCGATTTAATCCAAAGATAAAATTTTACAATCCATAAATTCTTAACTCTAACTATGGATACATGTATACAAAATAATTTCATTGACATTAAAATTTTAAACTTACAATTTTAAATTTTCTACAATTTTCCACTCTTCAGAAAACAAAAAGTATTGGGACTTTAGAATGAAACCTTTAAAAAAAAATTTTTTTACACTTAAAAAACAAATAAATTAAAGTATTTTTAAATTTTGGAAGTAAAAGGAAAATTTTATTAGTATTATAAATATAATTTGATCTAGCTTTTCAAATATAATTAAAAGGGCACCTGATCAAAAAAGTATTGGGACACTTTTGAAATGAGAAATTTAACAAATATAAAAAGGGAAAATAGAATTTAATTTCACACTACTTTTTAGCCTAGAAGTTTTAAACACGGGTTTCCAACAGATAAGTTTTTTTACAGAAAAATGGTAGAAACAAAGATATATTGGTTGATGTGGGAAAACTCGAAAAGTCATTGGAAAAAAGGAGAAAAAATTCGCGTAAAGGGGGAAAAAATTTTAATTAGGGAACCTACGTTTTTTTAAAATCATTAACAGGTTCAAGAAAAAAGTGTTGAAAACAAAACAAAGATCAATTCAAGGTTTTTAAAGAACGTGGTGGATTGTAAAAGTACACATTAATCCAAAAACTAGTGCATTAGAAATGACTTTGCAATCAAAAGCAGGTTTGGAAAATCGGTAATCTTAAAACCCCTCAAATGTTTTAAAAAAAATAAGTATCCCTGGCAGAGTACCTCAAAGAAATCCCACATCAAAACAAAGAAAGTTGGTGGATTTTCTAAAAGTAGCAAGGGAGCCAACACACAGAATAATGGGGAAAAAATAATTTTTATTTATGAAAGCGAATGTAAAATTTGGGTTGATGGCAACAAAAGTTCGGTGGAAATCAAAGCAGCAATGCATGTCAAAAAATTTTCGGCCTACTGTCAAATATGGGAAAGGGGTTCCAAAATTTTCTGGGGCTGCATGGCAAGCTCGGTGTCGGGAACTTACATTTTTTAGGTATTGAATAAATATGTCTATCTTTTGACATATTCAAGCTAAATGTATAGCAAAGTGCGAGCAAGCTGGGAATCTCAGGATATTTAATATTGTACCAAGATAATGATCCGAAATATACTGCAGATATTTGCAAGTAATGGGTCCTCTACCACTGTCCTAGAGTTATTAAATCTCATGCACAAAGTCCAGACCTTAATCCCATTGAACATGTGTGAGACTATTTGCAGCAAAAACTATATAAGCACCAAATTTCTAACAAGCAGGATTTGAAGAACTATTTGGTCGAAGAGTGGACCAAAATCGATAGATCATTTTACAAAAAAATGATCCAATCCATTCCAAATAGACTTTGAGGGGTCATAAAAAGCAAAGAGGGCCCAACAAGATATTCATTTCTAAGTTTGAATTTTTTTTTTTTTAATTTATTGAGAAGTATCCCAATATACTTTTTTGAGCCCTTTTCTTAACACGATTTCTTTTATTTTCAATTTTAACCATAATTACATTTATGTATGAGTTTTGTTCTACGCGTATCATTATTAGTATTTAACAAAATAACGTTTACTTCTTTTTTTTTTTGGTTTCATTTGTATGTTTAAGTAAAATATTACGATAAAAATCTATGAACTGGTAGTGTGTACCAATACTTTTTTGACTGACTGTATTTATCTTGGTTGAATTTTCAATCGTTAATAAAATAAATTTTAAAGCGCTCCATTGAGCTGAAATTTTACGTACAAGCTTTTGGATGACAATACAGTAATTTAATTATAATTAATAATAATTAATTGATTAAAACTAATTGTTCAAAGAATTACAAATACAGCCACATTAGCATCATTTTTTGGTGACTTAGCGACCATTTTGGCGACTTGTGTCAAAACTTGAAAATGTTTTTTTCTCACATTTCAAAGCTTTCATTTGAGAGCTGAAATTTTCTGAACACTATTGTGTTTTAGATGAAAATTCTAATTATTTTAAGAATTACAGATACATCCAAGTTGGTTTCATTTTTAGTGACTTGGCTCAAAACTTTAAAAGATTTTTCTCACGTTTTAAAACATTCAGTTGAACTGAAATTTTATATAAACGATTGTTTTGGATGGCACTACGATACTTTAATAATAATGAATAAAAAATAATTACCATTTAATGTTGTGATTCTGTCATATGTATATTTATATTAATTGTAACTATTTAATAAAATGTAGCTAAAATAAAAATTTTCTTTGTTGATCTAAGTAGGAATATTGACTTTAAAAAACTTTGTTATATTACTTGTTCTTTTGACTCAGTAATCCTTTCAGTTAAAGTCGTTATTACAAACTTTACTAGCAGTGGTTGAAATTTTAATACAATCTAAAATAAAATAATTATGCTCTAGGTTTCCAAACTATAATATTTTAAAGAATTTCATATAAAAATTTTTTTTCTTATTAAAAAAATTTTATAATTCTGGTCCCCCCACCCCAAAAGCCCCGATCGAAAATAAGATAAAGGGCCTTTTCTGCCAATGCCGATTGTAGAATCGGAATTACACTTGTGGAGAAAATAGTTTCCAATCTAGATATTTTTTAGTTGATTTATAATTGTAACTTCATACAGCATAACGAAATTTAACATTTGATCTAACTGTCATTTAATGAGGAGGGAAATATAAAGTAAATATTTTTTGCAGTGGCGTAACGGAGAACATTTGGGCCCCCCCTGCAAAGGGGGGTTTTTTGGGCATCAAGTTGGTTTTTTAAAAGGGTAGGTACTTGATGGCAGTCAGGCTTTAGGGCCTCTTAGGACCCTCTCACTGTGGGAGTTGCGGGGGTGTACGTTACGCCACTGATTTTTCGATAGTGGCAAGAAAAATGCTAAAATTATCTGTTTTTATTACGAAATTAAGGATGGAACGAATTATAAAGCGAAATGTAGAAGGGTAACACACTGAACAAGTCAAGTATTTCACAAGTTATTCTACCGGCCTGAATTAAACACAAATCAAAACTTCGTTGAGAAATAAGTCAAAGAAAGTAGTCATTAGTGTGTCTGCTCAAATTATACATGAAACCTCTCATTATCCTGTCATACACCTCTACCATTATTAAAACCAGGGGTCGGCAACCTTTTAGTTGTGGCGTGCCAAACCAATCTACCAATATGATTCAGCGTGACACAGTAGGACCGTCACTTGACCATGGTTCAAAATTACGTGGTCCGCCCCAAAAAACCCCTCGTGGCAAGGGGAAAACGTTAATATTCAATCAATCAATCGACACAGTAGGACATTTTTGAAGCTATTCGATTTCCGCTGCAATACATGCAGAGAAAGAGAATAAATGTCAATAATATAGACATTTTCAGTTTTATTAAGTATTAATTTTGGATCACTTAAAGATATTTTTTAACACAAAAAGAAATAGCCTAAAATATAACTTTTTCTTCAACAAAAAAAAAAAAAAAAATTTTTTTACATCTATTATGTATTTTTAAACATATTTATTAAAAAAAGAGAAAGACAACATGGAATATAAGTATTCCCCTTTATTATAGAAAAAAGAAAAAATTAATGAAAACCCCGTCTTGCACCGCCTACTTTCATATTATGATATCAGGGGTATAACTGTGACATTCAATTTGCCCGGATTCGGAACATTCACGAAATAGTTTCTTTGCGGATGAAATTTTTTTAAAAAAGGAAAGATTTTTGCTTAGATATGTGGCCCACAAACACACAAAAAAAGGGGAAATAAAGGTACACAATTTTGCTCTTAAAGGGGGTCTCAGGGTGTTAAATTTCTCCAGAGGTCTGAGAAAAAAAATTTTTCAACAATATAATTGTTTTAAATTTAAATCAAATAATTCGAATTTTTACATATTATTTATAAAAAATATCTTCAAAAAAGTGTAAAATGTTTAAAAAAATAATCAAATTTTATAAAATTATAAGCATATGAAAATAAGAAACTTTTCTATAAGAAATATTTATTAAGTTTTTCGTCCGGGATGCTATTTTCTAAAATAGTAGCTTGAATTTATATATATATACAGTATAAGTTGATTACTAAAAATTAAAAGTATTTCTTTCACTGTAGCTATTTTTCTATAAATAGAATAAAAACTTCATATTTTAATAAATAAAAAGATAATTTTAAAAAAAATTTAAAAATTGCAATGTTTTAAAAAAGTTTGTATACAAAAATATAATACTAAAATTAGGGACGGCTTAAAAATAATGATTTTTTTAACTGTATAAAGTTTTATACATCAGGGCTACTATTTTGAAAAAAAGCGTGCGCAACGCAAAAAAAATTTTTAAAATTTACAGGGAATTTTTATACTTATGATTTTTAAAATTATGATTATATTTTAAACATTCTTTTACTTTTTTGAAACCCCCAGCATAAATAATGTGTAAAAATTCGAATCATTTAATTTAAATTTAAAAGAATTATACCTGTTTAAATACTGTTTACATTTTCAGACCTCTAGAAAAATTTAACACCCCTGAGACCCCTCAAACGATTAAATCTCTCCTTTAATGGCATTCAATAATTTACAAAATAGTTGTACATTAGAGGTATCTATGAGTATGAGTATAGTTTAAAGTTGTACATCTTTAGAGTTATCTTTCAGATCTTCATAAATCCGTAAATTTCCATAATTCTGAAGATGTTTTTCAAGACTTATTAAAAATTGATCAACTTCCAATTACTCAAAAATTTATAAATTGGTTGGGGAGTGGCGCATGCCATTGAGAATTGTACCGAGTGCCATAGACTGCCGAGCCCTAATCAAGACTATTCCTTTTGGAATTGTTCACAATTAGAAAAACTTTCTGCGCATTTAAGATAAAAATTTAGCTCGCTTAAAATTATTTGTACTGCCCCTCCGAATATTTTTTATTTAATTTCCTTGAAAAAATGTGAACGAGGATCTATTTGTAGTTGTAATAAATTATACTGAATAGTTCCGTGAAGATTTCACAAGACCTTTTCCCTTCTAAGCATTGCTTCCTAGTACACAAAATATGTAATATATGCTTCATATCTTTATTAAATAGCAAACATGAATCATTAAAATCTACTTACTTTAATACGCAGAATGAAAAAAAAATCAAAAAGTTAAAACACATTTCACGTTTCTTCACGTCACACAGGGATATGGATCTATTAAAGATCATCAATCCCCTATCTGAAATTGTATTTTTGCACTAACAAGTGGGATTCCTGGATAAAAAGTCAAAAAATACATTAAAAGCACAAAAAAAGTTACTTTCACTAAAAATATATGCAGTTAAAGAGAAAGCAGATTATGACGTGATAATATGTAAAAGGAGTTTTTGAAGTGAAAACTTCTATAGCTGCGTTGGGCACTTTTTGGTAGGGGGAAATCTTATGGGTTTGCGCCACCGACATGCTCATGTGTTATGTTAAGCAATTAGATGAATCAATATTGGTAAAATGATAAATCCTCAAAATATTTTCCCTGTGATGATGAAATAATTGAAACAAAAAGTCTAAGTAATGTTGAAATTAATGATGACAATGATGTAAACAATTAAAAATAATGTTAAAATCCAAGTACATTGAAATTTAGGGTATCCGACTACTCCGGAACCGATTTTGAAAAGCGTAAAACGAATATTTTTAAATATTCAGTGCCCTAGATTAGAATACATGTATGAAATTGTTTGAAGCATATTCTTACAAAAAAAAGTTTATTCAATGAAATTTTTTCGTCAAAAATGAATTTAAATTATTTATTTTAAAAACGTTCCCCCTTTTATGGAAAATGCTTTTATAATAATTATTTTTGCCTATATATTTCTGCCCTGTACCGAGTCTGAACTAGGGTCGGGGAAAAATTTCTTAGAAGTGGTTTTTTCATAATTTAATACATCCGAGTGGAGTTTTTTTCAAAAACACTGATAATTATTTCAATTGAAATAACTCTAAAAATAATGCGAATTTTTAAAAAAATCCTAGTTCAGGCTCTCTGGAGAAGTCTTGCCATGTATTGCAAAAAATTATTTTTACAGAGGGACTTTTCATAAAAGGAAAAACTGAAAAAAAATAATTCAAGTTCATTTTTAAAAAAATTCTTTTAAATAAATTTTTTTGTAATAAATATTTTTAACAATTTTTATATGGGATTCTGATCTAAGAAACACTAAATATTAAAAAAAATATTCGTTTGTACGCTTTTACACACACACACACACACACAAAACTACAGTTCCGAACGCGTAGCCGGACACCTTTAAATAAATACAAATACTATCCTAAATAATATGATTGTATATTAATTGTGTTTTTCTTGAAATTTTATTTATATTTTTTTCATGATTTTTGTACAGAGGCCTTATTAATAAAAAAATATATAAATATGCATATAATTGTTGCTCGAATATCAATAGATGTGAAAAACCATTGATGTTGATAATTTTAGTTCAAACATTACGAAATTTCAAAATTTAATACTAAAAAAATTCTCTAAGTTTTTCTTCTATCGGCAGTCTTATAACTGCCAATTTTTTTTTGTTTTTTTGTTTTGGGGGTTGAACATAGCCATCCTTTTATGACCATGTCTTGCCGGTTCCCACTGAGGTGTGGGGTTATCAAAATGAAGAGACATAATTCTTAATACAACTTTTAAGAAAACTTATATTACTTAAATTCTAATTTTGACAATTATTAATTAAAGTGAGAGTCAAGCCCCAATTAAATCACGTATTTAAAAATCAGATCAGCAACTAGATCCTCTA
>BMAV01010593.1:0-50883 GCA_019973955.1 Trichonephila inaurata madagascariensis | reverse complement strand
ATTTTGAAAGAAGAGAGATACCCTTGCAAATTAAAAAGGGGGTTATCAGAACGATAAAAAGAAAGACGAGGTAAAAATGCGCATAGATGCCTAATTTTTAAGCTAATGGTAAAAACTGGGGAAATTTTGGGAAATAGGACGAACCAAATAACAGTAGAAATGAGTTTTACGAGAATAGCCGTCAAAATAATAGAGGGTTCGAGAGGAATAGGTTTCAAATAATGATCAAAGATTCAAAACAGGGTTACTCATTTCGAAATGAGCGAAATGATAATTTAAATAGAGGGACCGTAGAAATAAGGGTTCGAGTGAAAATTTCAATCGAGGCGATAGGACGCAAAGGGACGATTAAATATTGTAAAGGTTAATGATCAACCTCAAGGGGTGTCGACAAGAGAGACAATTAGACTTTCTCCGATATGTATATCACCCGTAGAACTTCCCCACGTTCCTATTTATTAAATAACACATTTTGAAAGCGCTATGGGACACCGGAGCAGATAAATCATTTATATCGGAAGAAGTATATAGAAAATATTTTTCTATAAGCAAATTAAAAAATCGCGAGCCCAGGTAATAACAGCACAGGGTGCGAAATGCCAAAAGGGGGGGATTGTAGAATTGAATATTCGGATCAGACAATTGAAAGGAATTGTCATTCATGTGTTGAAAGATTTGGGAATACCCATGTATTCAGGTATCGATTTCATAAGTGCGTCAAGAATGTATTAGATTTTGATCAAAAATCGTTGAAAAATTCCAGATTCTCAAATAAATAAGGTGGTTGAACCATTAAAGAGGAAAAGGTTGAAATAGATTTATCTAAGACAAAATTGGGGAGGTAGAAAACAAAACTACAAAATTTGTTTAGTAGTTTTAAAGGGTTTTTTTCAGACAAACCGGGTCTACTCATGTTTTATACCATGAAATTGACACGGGAGATAACCCACCAGTAGCTTCAAGGCCTTATAGGTATGATCGCACTAAGCAAGCAAATAGTTTTTTCACATAAAAAAAATGTTACAAGAGGAAACGATTGTTCCAATTCAACCCCATACGCGTCACCTGTTGTGTTATGCAAAAAAAATAATGGGTTACCACCGGATAATCCGAAGCATATAGATTTGCAGTAGACTATAGAAAATTAAATTCGATCACAAAGTACCCGGGCGATACCTTTACCGTTAATAGATGATTTATTAACGAACATCCCATATACAACAATAATGTCATCTCTTGATCTAAGAAGTGGGTACTTCAAATGGCAGTAAACCCCAGTGATATTGTTAAGACCGCATTTGTAGTAAAAAGTGGCACTTATGCTTTAAAGCGGATGCCATTCGGTTTATCAGAGCAGCTCCCACTTTCAAAAAGGCAATTGACATAACCCCAAAACCGGTGATAGGAAATTTGTGAATGTTATATGGATGAGTGATAATCGCATCTCCATCATTCACTCAACCCTGTTGAACATTTAATGAAGTTTTCGTTGTTAAAGGATGCAGGATTACATTAAATAAGGAAAATGTAAATTTGGGTGCGATGAATTGAAATATTTAGGATTAATTATTAGTAAAGAAAGGGAAACAAAACGGATGAGACAAAGGTTAGAGCTTACAAAGAGATGAAACCGCCCCGAACTCAAAAAAGAGGTGTCCAAGTTTTTAGGTATGTCCCAGTGGTACGCGAAATTTATTAAAAATTATGCGGGTATTTGTGAGCCATTTTTATAATCTTAAACGAAAATTTAAAAATTTGTCTGGTCCAATGAAGCACAAAAAAGGGATTCGAAGAGGTCAAGGAGGCGGTAACAAAAGCGCCAGTTTTAAAATTACCAAAATTTCAGGAGCCATTCGAGTTATTTACAGATGCCAGTTCGATTGGTTTAGGAGCAGTACTTAACCAACAAAACAGACCAGTGGTATTTGCGTCACGTACACTGAACAACGCAGAGAGGAATTATACAGTAACCGAAAGAGAATGTCTAGCAGTAGTATGGGCGTTGAACAAATTTAGAACATATTTAGGAATATTACCAATTAAGGTTATAACGATCACGCCGACTTAACACGCCTAACACATGGCAAAAAATTTGTCGAGTAGGATGATTAGATGGGCACTAAAGTTAGCAGAATTCAATATAGAATGGAACATAGACCGGAACTCAAAATGCAGTGGCTGACATTCTTTTCAAGGAATCCCCTTAAAAGTATAATTGGTGATAAAATAATTGTGCTAATCAGGATTTGGTACTTACTTGCGGAACAATTAATAACTGAACAGAAAAATGACCCAGAATTAGGTCATATTATAGATATTTAGAAAAACCCGGGAAAATAACTCGGTTAATGCAACGATATGTAGAATTGTCCCACGATTTCCGTTAATTGAAGGATTATTATTTTATGCGAAACACGCAACGTCATTAGGGTGAAATGCGTGTATACATTCCAAAATCTTTAAGGAATGAAATAATGAGAGAATTTCATGACAAGCCAATTGCTGGACACTTAGGCAGATTTAAAACGTATCATAAAATTCGGGACGTTTGTTATTTCCGTACAGAAAAATTCATTGATCACATGTCTCTTGCCATTGCAGGCAAAAGCAAGTTAATAACTATAAAAAACGCGTTACCAGCTGGTCGATTAAATCCAATTATATCGAATTATCCGAATGAGATAGTGACGTTAGATTTATTAGGCCCGTATCCTATAATGAGAATAAGACGTAACCGCTATATTTACAACCGATCATTTCCAGCAAATGGGCTGAAATTATACCTTCAAAAAAGGCCTCATCTCGTATAATAGCAAGGATATTTTTTGGATAACTTTATATCGCCATTATGGAGCTCCAATAAATACTAAGCATAATGGTCCCCAATTTATATCCGGGAGATTTTGAGCACTTAAGTGAAAGATTAGGCATAAGGCATGTGAAGACTGCTGCATATCGACCATAAGCAAATCGGACTGAAAGAGTTAATCGAGATATAGTGCAAAATGATTGCAAATTATGTTAATGATCAACACGATAATACTTGGGATCAATTCTTACGTGAGTTTGCTTACGCTATTCGTAATGGCGGTGAATGAAGCAACGGGAAAAAAACAACACCTGCTGAATTATTTTAGGTCGAAAAATTGATTACACCCATTTCAAAACTAGTTATGATATCGGAAAGTTCAAAATTCAAAATATAGAGAAAAAAAACTTTTAAAGAAGCTAGACTAAGTACGAAAATTAAACAGAAAGGTGGAAAAATATTATAATAGGACGTAGAAAAGACATAAGAATAAAGGTAAATGATTGGGTCTTATTAGAAACACACCCTGTAAGTTCAGCAGCTAACAAAGTATGTGCTAAATTTAAACAAAAATTTGAGGACCTTTTATAGAGTCTTGTAAAGCAAGAATTATAATAATATTGTAATATGGAAATCAGGAAAAAAGATTAACAGTTAACGTAGATCAAATAAGAATATATCGTCATAGGAAATGTGACGAGGTCGAATTATGTTCAGGTATCCCAAATAGTATAAGATCAAGTCAGGAAACCTACTGGAAAAAAGTACATCAAAGATTAAATGAGTCGCTGGCCATGGGAAAGAAAAATCTGCGGTGAACGTAAGTTAGAGGCAAAGGGATTTTGCAAACCAAATCAATATAAAAATACAGAGAGGACCCATAAAACAAATCACTGGTCAGATCACTACCTAAATTCATTTGGGAATGAAAATAAAACAAAAGGTTTAGGAATAATAGGGTATTAAAAGATCAGGTGTGTCGGGGTATGTGGACCACAAAGAAAGTGGCAAAGAAAGGGAACAAATAATATTAATAAAAGACAAATGTCATCCAGTACTATTTCTAGAAGCAGGAAAAAGAACAAAAGAGAATGCACAGAAGTTCCAGATGAAGCAAGATACAACTTAAGGCCACGACGGAGAACAGAAGAGCCCCGACCAGCCAAGGAGACAATTGGGAAGGCAAGGAAAGGACGACAAGGAGAGTACAAGCCCTACAACAAGAAATTCCAGTACAACCGAGGAAAGAAGAGTGTAGCACCTCATCGTTGACGTGATGGTGGGAGAAAACATATAAAATCAGGTTGTATTGTTTCATTTTTATGATCTTCCAACAAGTAAGTGGTCGAAGAATTATTGCAAGAAGGAAGTCTCGGGCGATGTTTAAAAAGTTATAAGTGCCAAGTCAAACACTACAATGAGTAAGCTTATTTAATTTTAAACCACCTTGTTAAAAATTTTTTTTTCTGAAGAAAACACTTGTAATCACACATTTGTTTGCTTCTGATGTAGACTTCGTGAGATGCAAAAATTCCTTTGGTTATTTGTTATAATAGTTTATTGAAAAAATGTTTGTAATTGTATAACATGTATATATATATGCTGCTTGTATTGTTATGTAATTATGAGGCACTGGTTCAGGGAAACGCGGCGTAGTCAGGGCACTAACACACACACAAACGATAAAAGTGGCCTCATTGGGAGTTTTGGAACCAGATGTGGGTGTTGAGATGAAAATTTATTGTGATATATAAATAATATATAATAATTCGTGAAATTGATTGATATTATGGAAATAGAGACTAAAGTTTCTCATTTCAGGAGACTGACCCCTGAAAATCCTGAAAAAGTATGAAATTTATAGCTTCAATAAAGAAAGGGAGCGAAGTACCAGCTCCATATGCAGTGTTAGATTCAAAGATTGGGTCTGGTGCACCCAGAATATTTGTTTTGAAACCCTATGTATAAATATTTTAAGTAAAATTAAATGCAAAAGTGAGAGTGGGCATAAATTAAACAGTACTATTAATGTTGGCCTAGTTATTGGAGTAAATTTATTGTCACGAGTTTAAATTCTAAATTGAATATTAAAATTAATTCAAGATGAGTAATGAAAATTAAAGTCAAGATAAATATTGAAATTATAAAGTTAAAATTTAAGATTAAAATTGCAATGAAAATTAAAGTCAAGATAAATATTAAAAATTATAAAAGTTAAAATGAGGATTTAAGATTAAAATTTAAATAAAACTCAGAAAGCGAAGAAATTTAGAAATAGAGATTTGTGGACACGTAATTTATTAAGGGCATTGAGAACCCTATAACACAAGCTTTTCTTGAGGGTTGTGACGTCTCTCGCCTTTCTGCTAACATAACTCCTATGTTCTTTGGACGGCTACGATTAAGGCAAAACTTTTTCCAACCCAATACCAAGAAGATAAAACAAAGATAATATGTAAATGAGATATACTAAAAAAGGACAGAAGCTTTGATGATAAGATATAGCGCGGAAAGAGAAAATAGTTTAGTGTGGAATCATTCTGATCGTTAGTGGGAAGTTTAAAGATAGCTTATTGGCTTGTAGATAAGAGTTACAGTCCATAGTTTTAAAAAGAATAGAAGGCCTATAAAAAAAGTTGGAATCTTCATATATAAATGAAACATAAATATCTCTATAGGTGAAAAAAAACCCAAAAGGTAATATTTGCCCGGGTATTTAGATGAATCGATTTATTAACTATAATTAAGATAAAGGATCTATTGCGTGATCTGACTTAAATACAGTTTAAATTGGGTGTTGACTCTCCCTTTAATTAAAATTGTCAAATTGGGTTTAATAATATAAGTTATTCTTAAAAAAAAGTTGTATTAAGAACTACTATGTCTCATCTTTTTGATAATCCACACCTCTAGCTTACGCGGAACCGGGGAATACACCCGGATTATGTCGCAACCTCGTATCGCATTGCATTGGGGAGGTTTAAAGCACAAAATACCCCGAAACAGTGCCAGAAAAACATGCCAGTCCGTGACTGTGCCAACATCCCCTTTGTACAGTTCCAACCTGGCATTAGAATCCATGGCTTCATGGGGCCTGACGCCATATTCTCAGCCTCCCGTCTGTGTTAAGTTGTGGGAAAAGGGCAATCGTTCCATGCTATAAATCAGGCAGTTTACCCATACTAGCAATTCCAACAATTAATTCAGAACAACCACAATACGCGCTTTATATGCAGTTACTACAGTGCCGTCACTTGTGCATAAATGATGCGAAGTGCTACACAATTTGCATAGCCCTTTCTATCCCTAATTCAGTGGCACTTCAGTGTATAAAGCTGAGAGTATGAAATAAAAGTAAGTTAACAAAGATAAAAAAAATACTGTTTTCCGTGAAATATGAATTTATATTACTTTAAATATATCAGTTTAGTTTTAATAGATTTTTGAGCTATCATTTTGGTTGTTTTATTATTCGGCTGTCTGTCACCTTTTTTGTTGCAAAAACTGTGGCTGTAGTCATGAAGTTGGATTAAATTCAACTGACGTTTACTCTTCATCGAAGGAACTCTGGTAAAAAGAACCTCATGTGTTCAAATATTGCCACCTGCATGCATGTAGTCGATGAATAAGTAGGATAAACTTATTTGTAGGCAAATACTAAACGAAGATCTAAGATAAATTTATCCGAAGGTATGAATATATGAATTCTAGTATATGTTTCTTAAAAAGTTTATTATTTATAATTTCCGTTTCTTAAAAGCAGGAATAAAAATGAGTAGCCAAGTTTGATTTTTCACTATTTTATTCTTAAAAAAACCTTTATACCTTTCAAACAATTAAAATAAACAACCAATACACCTAAATGTGAACATGCTATAGTTTCGTACAGATATTTTAGAAATAAAATGAGCAAAAGGGCTGATGTGAGAATTTCAAATCACTGGATCAGTGATATTTAACTTCTAATTTGAGTATTATCTTACGGTATTTAAGAAATCATACGAAATTCATATTGGTGTTTTTTAAAAATTCCCATTCCCTAAATCAAGGGTGTCAAACACAAAAGCTAACTTGGGTGAAACAAACACGGTTTAACTGTAGGTGAGCCGCAAAAATTCCATATTCATAGAAATGTAGATTTATTTTCAAGATAACACTATGGTAAACATAAATAAAAGATCAAGAAAAAGTTAATGTTTACGTTCTGACACTTGACATCTCTTCTCTGCTACTATCTTTCCTGTTTTTACGACATTTTGATATTTATTATGTATTATTGTGTGCCGATATACTGGGCGGGCCGTAAAAATGTTTGTTATGGGTCACATGGGCGCGGGCGAGTTTAAAACCCCTGCCCAAGTAAAAACACCAAATTATTCGAATCAGTAACCTTTTCTTACATTTACTCTTTTTCATTTTCTAAATCGGAGAGTGTTGTTGAGAATTATTGAAACTTTCTGAAAGGAATTTATACATTTAATTTTCACATGGATCATTATCAGAGAAATGTTTTATTTGTAAAATTATTATAGATACTTTAAAAAATGTAGTATAATCACATATAATCATAGAGTAAAAATAAAATTTCCATGATGTGTTAATTCTTCTTGTGCATCCTTTGCTTTATAAACTTATTTCTCTTCATATTTTTGGAAAAAATATGTACATGTAGCTTTGCGATTGCAAGGACTACTCCTTTGTTTCACAATGCTCTAGGACAAATATACACAATTATAATATGTTCAAAAAATATATAATTTCATACAAAATATATTGCAATGGGAAAACAATATTCTGCACCTTTTTTCAAAGCATCCTCCCTCAATGAAAAATGCCTCTATGATAATAATATTTTGCTCTTGTATATTGCTTAGACTTATCTAGAGGGCCTGAAGTACGACTTTGGAAAAATTCACTTTATTTTCAGAGGGACTACAATTTGAAATAATTATGTGTTTTTCTGTTAAAATATCTCCACTCTGATGTTTTAAAATATGCATAAATCCACCCTTTAAATTTTATGTTTTTAAAAAACCCAGTACAGGCTCCCAAAAAAAGGGCTCCTATATAGAGGCAAAAAATTTTAAAATTTCCGAAGCATTTTTCGTGGGGACATTTGGAAAATAAATAATTCTATGTTTCTTTTTTTGCCAAAAAAATGCATTTAAAGTATTTTTAATTATAATAGTATTCTTTAAACATTTTCATAAGTGTATTCTAATATAAGTGTGTCCTTAAATATTAAAAAAAAAATAATTCGTTTGTACGCATTTGAAAAGTCACTGTTCTGAACGTAGTCGGATACCTTAAGTACAATTTAATGATTGTGTACAGTAAATAAATATAACATTTGATAGAGCGTTTTGTATGTGAATACCTGATGTCCATCACTTTAAGTTCTTTTTGTGCTGTAATAAAAAAAAGTCTACCTTATTTTTGCAAGTTTCTTACTGGAAAAATAAAAATAGCTAGAAATATCTGCTTTCGACTCATTGGATGACATATTGTAAACACAATTTTACGACAAACAAGTCTTGACCACCATCGAAAATCTATCGTAAATTTTGTCCATTTCTTTTGGCAACAAGTTCCCATCATTATAACTGCTAAAATCACCATCATATTCTTGTGGTAGGACCTCTTTGGGGAAAATTTTTTGGACATCCTATATTTCCCTTGCGAAAAACTAGGCAGACAGAAAAAAAATAATTTAGCCATGCTTTATTTTATATAGCACATAAGTTTTTTTGGGAAGTTCCATTTATTGCAAAAAAACGAACAATGCTTTTTTTGTAAAAACATTTCATTGAATTATACCACTACCTTGATTGTAATTTTTTTTCGATAAAGGGGAAAATAAAAAGGGGTTCTTTATTTTTTTATTTAAACATCACAAAAAAACGTTTTCCCTTTTACTGTAAGTGAAAATTTTTTTTAATCGGACAAAATTTAAACATTTTAAATTTATTTCCCCTAATAAAGGCATTTCTTTTTAAATGAAAATTTATATAAATAAACGTTAATACATTTTAGAATAGAAATATTTGACAATAATATAAATCTTGTTTTAAAAGTAATTATTATAAGGTACTGTGGTATACACCATGTAAAAAAAGAAATGACTTTTTAAAGGGAAAAAAAAAAGTTTTTGACTTTTTAATATTTTCTTAAAACATTATGTTTTGGTTATATGAAGATTAAAATAGTTGAATTGAAAATTTAATCATATAACATTTAACAAATTTTTAAAGTTATTTTTTTATTTTTTAAAACGGACAGAAAAAGGGTAAAAAAAAACAAGTAATTTTGGTGAGCATCAATAATTTAGTTTCAATTTTTTTTCTTTTTTTTTATAGTTAAAAACCCTATTTGGAACGAAATCATACGGTTTATTGGATTTAAATTTGACAGAAATTATCTCAAACTCTTTTGTGTGCATTCTTTAACTGAATGATGGATTCGTAGAGCTTTCCTTCGTTATAAACTTTTCGAAGGAGTTTTGCTTGGATTTTTTGTATAAAGTTTATAGCAAGGCTTTTTTTTCCCGTTGGGTACAGCAAAATTTCAATATTGTTCGGAATGAATCAATTTTTCACAGCCTTTGCTGTGTGGATAGATGCACTGTCTCGTCCATAACTTCCACCAAAATGTAAAGCTGATGGTAGAAGTTCAGTTTCAAAGACGCGTGTATTCATAAAGTTTCTGTCAACCAATTAAGGGAACCAGGACATGCTCGAGAGAGTAAAATGCTAAAATTAAGACTCTTTATTTATGGGACATATATCTTTAAAAATTTCCAATAGAGCTTAGATTTTTTTGTGTTCTTAGCTAAGATACTTTATTCATTTTGTAGAAATACAAAGTAATTATTTTGTTCAAAAATTGTTTTTGTGTGTTTGTAAGTTGGACATAATTTTTGGGATCTCATAATACATACTTAAGTTTAGATAACATGTTTTAAAAAAAGTATCGCTTAAATATATTAAATATTTTTTTGCACTTATATAAAACAATATAGAACCTAAAGGGAACCTATTTTTTTTAGTAAAATATAAGTATAGTTTCTGTAAAAAAAGTATAAGACTTGTTAATTTTAAAATTTTTTATTTTTCTCCCTTCTTTACACATAAAACTACTTTTTTAAAACCTATATGCTACTTAAACTAAAAACAATTAGGTTCACTATATGAACATGTACAGCAGCACACACAGAAGTTTTCCAAGGTGGGGGTCCAGGGTCGAAAGTTCACCATTCTTGTATCGCGCTCCTTTTGATTTTGTCGATTTTGGGGAACTAAAAACAGTAAAAAACTAATTATTGAATAAATAATTAGTATTAATAAATAAAATAATCATTAAAAACAAATATTTAATTAAATTTTACGTATTATATACTTAAAATTATAATCAATCGGGGAAAAAATTAAGGGCTTGGGGTTGGAGGTCCGGACCCCTAGTTCACCCCCCTTGTGTGCGCCACTGCAAAGGTATCCTGCATAAAAGTATATAAAATTTGGAACCATATAGCGCAACTTTATTTTTAAATATGTACTTAAAGGCAAACTTATTCTTTGGAGAAAAAGTGAAAAACTAAGATTAGCAAAGTTTTCGCACGCTTTTTTTTTCACAATTAATTTTTTCCTGCCTACTTTTGTATACGTTGAAACATTCTCTAAAATTAAAAAAGTAGTTTTAAATTTAAAAACATTTTTGCCTTTGTAATAACTGAGCATGAACATAATTTTATCAAACATATTCTCATTTAGGGTATAATTTTTTCTAAAAATATTTCTAGAAAATACAAAATATTTTACACACATATATAAAACAATGAACAAAATATAGTGAAATAATTTTTTGATAAAATAATTGTATAATTTGTTTGAAAAAACGATAAATTTTTAAAATATGAAAATCTCAATTTTCTCCTTTTTTCTGATGTAAATCTAGTTTTTCAAAAGCTTCCAAAACATACAGCTTAATATACAGCGAAGGTAGTAATGAGAAAACTGCTAATGGTGTCCTTAAAAGTGCAATATAAATTTTAATACATAAAATCAATCGTAATGCTTTACATAATTAAAGTATTTTGTATAGAATGCAATTTTCAATGAGAGATTAAAAAAGCACGTTCTTGATATAAGTGTGCAAAATACATGCTTGCATGTTTACTACGAGAAAAAATATGTTTGTGAGTACAACATTAAAGCGTTAATTTATGGACTTTCCAGATATAATCTGTTTTACCTATCGACGTTTCTTAAATCATCCCAGTAATTACAAGATATTTTTTCAAGATACAAATATTTCTAGCATATAAAGAAACTTTTTTTGTTTTGTTTTACTGAAGACATATTATGAAATAAGTTTTTAGAATTAATTTTCAACCGAATCGTTATCTTAAAAATATAATATTTGTAAAAGCATTATAAAGTACTTTTTTAAATGAAATATAATTTGTTATCAAAGTAAAATTTAAAGCTATGGAAATGTTAATTCTTCTTGAACATCACTTGAGACTTATTTATCTTCCCATTTTGAAAGTATGGTTTATATATATATATATCCTACTGTACGAGAAAGGTGGTACCATAAAGTAATGTTTAACCCTAATTTTGCTGGACTAATTCAGCGATAGCTTTAGAAATCATAATAGGTCTCTATTTTATAGTCCAAAGACTCTTTTGGTATCTTCAATTGTTAAGTTTCTTGAATCCAATTTCTTTCTTTTTGGCTTGTAGGTAGTACAACTTTCTCACTTATTATTTTATTTTATTATACAATATATATATATATATATATATATTTACGTTCTAGACTGTGCAAGAACTACTTTTTTTGTCATATTGCTTTATGATAAATATACAATTATTATTATATTGAATACAAAGCATTTGATACAATACATATTGCAATGCGAATATAATATATCGTGCGAAATATTTTTCTTCAAGTTTAAAAGAAGACGTCCTGATCATTTAAATACAACTGAACAAATATATAAAATAAATAAGGAAAACATTCGATTTTTTTTTATTTGAAAATATGATGTCCATCAATTTAAGTTCTACTTCTGTATTCTTCAATTAAAGTCTTCGTACGCATGCTTTCTTATTTAAAAAATAAAAAAAAGAGATATTGGTCTCGATTAAATGGATGACTCTAAGTAGGGTTTCTTTCCCGGGAAATCATAAGATTTTCATACTTTTTGTGTTCCCGGGAACTACACGGGACTGAAATAATCTGAGGTAGCTAATTTTGACTGAACTGTGGATTTAGACCTCCGATAAAAAATTTTAGTTTACAGCACCGCTGCAATTTGAAATCGTTTACCCCGAATTTCTTCGGAGGAGAAATGTCTCCCAGCAATGGGGTAAGAGAATAAATAATAAGACATGAGTTGGGGAGAGTTTTTGAAGCTTGTCATAGGAAAGAGTCGTATTTGTCTTGATCACTTCTGTCTGTCTGCCGAACATCGCTTCGTTCACTAAAAATATCTTAGTTTTCAATGGAGCATCATTTCGTAGGCTACCACCAGCACGACTATTTTGATTTCTTGATTTTCGCTGATAACGAAAGTACTTACACTTAAAACTGTTAATTATTTAATAGGCTATTTAAAATTTTTTTTAGTATGCTTTATTTTCTTATAAAATATTTAATTAAACCAACATTTTAAAGAAGGGATTAAACCCCTTAAAATTGTTTGAGTGGTGGGGGGATAAAGATTATTTAAAAAAATCTCTTCTTATTTGTCCTTTTTCTTCACCAAACTTTTACGTGAGATTCTTCCATTACTATTTAGTTATTTTTATGTAATAAAAGTATAATAGTTTCATAAACAAGAAATCAGCTACACAAACAAAATGTCTTAAATACAATAACTCATATTTTTATCGTACGTGATTGTTACTCCAGCAGCGAATATCGATATCTATCTATCTATATATATATATAGAATATTAAATTTCCTCATATTTTCCTAACTCCTAAATTTCATAAAATTCCTGTTAAGTTTAGAACTATTACGAATGGTTTTAAAACTTATATTACACTTCCAGGCAAAAAGCTACAAAATATTATTCAATCTACATTAGACAAAATTGATAATTCTATTATTGTTAAGAATAGTATGGACATTATTAAGTACATGAAAGGTAAAAAAATTATTTCTATGTATACCTATGATTTTGAAGATTTATTAAATTCCATAGATATAGAAGACATGTTTAAGACTCTTAAAATAGCATATAGCAAATATTTTTTTAAATAGGATATTAAAATATGATAAATATATTTCTATTATTGAATTAGTATTAAAAGAAACTTATATTTTCCATAATAACGCTTATTATCAGCAAATTAAAGGTTTACCACAAGGGGGTCCAGCTAGCAACTGCTTAACAAATATCTACTTGCATTTTTATGAAAATGAAAGTATTAGTTATGAATCTTGTTACTTTTTTAGATAGTAGATGATTTAATTATATTTAGTAATATAGTAGACTTTGTTCCTAATCTTAACTGTTATCTTCACTATTTAAAATTAGTAAAAACTAATTATAATAGTGAGTCAGCTAATTTTTTGAACCTTCAATTAAATGTTAAGAATAATTTGCTATTAAGTAATATTTTTGATAAAAGGGACTCATTTGATTTTAACTTTATAAAAATGCCTTTTCGGGGTAGTAACCTACACCTATCAATATTTAGAAATATTATCTTAAATTTTATAAAAAGAAACAATGATTTAGTTACTGATAACATTTTAAAACAAAGTAATTTTGTGAATTTTTGCAATAATTGTTTAAAATACCATTATCCAAGAAAATTTATTTATAAATATATTTCTATTTCTAATTAAATATATTTTTATCTTAGTTCAATATTTTATTTAAAATTCCTTCTATTTAGTTTATTTAAAAAAAATTAAAAAAATTTTCAAGCGCTTTTTTTAATTGCAATATATTTATTAGTATTTAATCATCCAAGTATATATACTTTGTAATATGTTTCTATTTGATTTTATCTATTCTTAACTTTGTTTATTATAGTATTTAAAACTTCCTTTATTTAGTTTATTTTTAAAAAAATCTTAGTGGTTTGTTTAATTGCAAAATAAATATCAAGGTGGCGCCAATGTTTTTTCCTTCTCGTGTAGTCGTTTCAATTTTTTACGTCATTTTGCATTGGGAGCTTATTGTGGAAGGTTGAATTTTAGATTTCCAGTAATTATTTTACACGTAAGATTTTTTTCTATATAATTTTTTATTATTCCTCTCCTTGAGACATTCATTATTGTTCTCTTTTCTTAACTTCATTTTAATATATTATCAGGTTCTTCTTCCACGTGATGTATTAGGCTTAACTTTTGAAATTTGGTGTTTTTTCCCCCTATTATGTCGAAAATTTCTGCTGTACGGGGAAGGTTGGATCCATAAACCATTGCTAACCCTAATTCTCTGGCGTAATTCAGCGACAGCTTTAGAAATCATAATAGGTCTCCAATTTAGTCCAAAGACTCTTTTGTATCTACATTTGTTGTGTCTGGATAATTCCAATTTCTTGATGCTTTAGCACTGTAGGTTCTAGTACTTCTTCACTTTTATTATATATATATATATATATATATATATATATATATATATATATATCAATATTTAACTTTTATTAGCAACATTAGAAAAATTATTGATTCAAGATCGATTAAAGAATAACTGTTAATCTGATAATCGATCCTCCAACATGAAACTGGGTGAGGTTTTAAAAACAATTTCTTAGATATCAGCTGAAGCTAGAGAGCTTTTTCTGCAGGGGTTATTCATAATAAATCTAAGAACGAGGCTGAGGGATTGAAGCATAGATAGCTTGAAAGTTTTCTCAAATCACACTGTAAAAAGGAAGAATTGAAATATATTACATTTTTTAAAATTAAACTGAATATACAAATAAGCACAAATTTTGGAGTTTATATGTATCCTTATTTTACATAACTATTATTGATGTCAATTAAAAATAAAACGTTTCAAACTTTTAAAAATTTGTCGTATTTTTGAATCTCGGAATGACAATTACGTTCCTGGGATTACCCGGAAATTCTAGGGAATTGAAAAAGCCAGAAAATCAGAAACTTTAATTCTAAGCACAATTTGATTAGAAGCAAGATTTGATCAGCATCAAAAATCTATCGTAAAATTTATCCACTTCTTTTGTCAGCCAGTCTTCTTCATTATAATTGTTAAGGTCACCACCATATTCGCGTGGTATAATCTCTTTGGAATATATTTTTGTATTTCCTCCTTTTTGTCTCCATGGATATGAAACTAGAAATAAACAGAAAAAATGCTTTAGCCATTTTTTATATTATTCGAGACATAATTTCTTGATAAGTTTTAAGAACTCTAACTATCACAAAATCAGAATAAAGATACATTTCTTTATGTAATTTAGAAAAAGTTTTTGCTTTCATTTCGACCTTTTTTTGTTGACCCTTTGAAGAAATTTTAAAATTAACTATATATTTGTTACGAACGTCTTTATTTTACGAAGTTGAACTTGGGTTTGAAGTAATTTATAAGATGACTTATATATAACCTTCTGACCTGAACATCAATTTTTACCGCACTGAGAAGCATTCTTCTGACACATGGGTACGTAAATTTTCTAGAATTTTATTACCTTAAGGACATTTTTAAATGTCCTTATAGCTCATGAAATTAAGTATGGCTGAAATAAGGTGTGTGGGTTAAACCAAGCACAAGAATATATTTTTATCACCAGAATTGTGACTAGCATTTTTATAAAAATTGATTAAAAATTATTTATATTCATGAAAAATTTATTAAAAATAATAATACCAAACACGAAAAAACTACAGGAATATCCGTCTGATAGACGGTGATAGATAAAAAAAATCGCACATATTGCGAGTAAAAAATCGTCATGTACGACCTCGTGATCTTACTGGGTAGAGTCCAACGGCCCAACCCAGAAATCAAAACAAAGCGCTATCTACAGGACTCAAAGCAAATCATAACAAATGCTGTATATGACTCAAACTAACTATGCTAAACAAGAAATACAACAATGCATCATTCGTTCAAACAGTTCATTGTTCTAAAAAAAAAACGTTTGAAATGAAATTTTCAAGGAAAACATTGGGGAGAAAATCAATCATTTCAAAGAAAGCCGTCAACGTAAGGTTGTCATTGTCAATTTCAGATGGTGTAGCTTAGCTACACTATCTCAATAAAACCAAAAATCATCAAAAATCTAAAAATAAAATAGGGTTCTCTAAAACTTCGTCTACTGTAAAACTTCAAGCAATTAAAAAATATTACTGGGGGGCCTGATCAGCCTTGCATCAATGACACTCTGGTCTGGAAGGAAATTCCGTCCCTGTGGAAAACATTAAGAGAATTGCGTACTAACGTTTTAATTAATGACAGCTGTATAACATAATTTAAAATACAAAATATTGAAACTGAAATGGGGGGGGAAATGAAAGGAGGATGAGAAAATGACAGATAATGTAGTGATTGTATATTTACTTACTCTGTTTTTTATTTTCTCCGAAAGGAGGTGCCTAAAAAATGCCCAAGCGTAACGGAAGACAATTCCTTCATTGACTATATGGATGCCTTTAAAACGAATGGGTAAGAGTTCTGTAATATGCAAAAGAAGACTTTTATGTCACGTTGGATATAAAAAAAACATTTAAAGAGAAAAAGTTTGGAAATCTTCTGAGAGGAAAAATTTAAGGGCATGGCCTTTTATCTCTGTAGTTGCTTTTTTTCTTCTTAAAAAGTTCTTTATTGATCCACAATGTAAATATTCTGGTGTTCCAAAACTAAACGATAAAATTGGCGAGAGTCCTATAATTTCTGCGAAAATAAATGAAAAAAACTAATTCCATATCACTAGTTTTTTAATGACTAGCATATTCTTGAAAATGTTACAAATTGAAGTCGAGCAAAAACATTTGTTACCTTGTTAAAATTAACCTAGTTGTGTCTGTTTGAGAAAATAATGTCACCCAAGTTTGAATTTTCATTAAACAAATGTTAAAAAAAAAATTACCTTAGGCAAGTTATTTCAGAAGATGACCCATTCACTTAAGATTCTAAATTGTTGCAAAACTTACAACTTTTTTATTCATAAAAATTATCTCCATTTTCTTAATACAAAATGACTTCATTTAAAAAAACTCAGTCTCAAATTAAGAGAAGTAAATTTTAAAATAAAACTGAAAACATTTTTGTAATACTTTAATGAGTTAACTGTTTTAAGTGTGCCTTTTAACTTCTTTCGAACCAATCGAAAATGTAACCGAACTGATCCAAAGAATTGCTGAAACAGAGGATTGACTGAATATTAACGTCGCACTATTCAACGAAGGTCTTTTGGCTACCGACCTTGAAATTTTGAAACATGGTGAAGTGACAAGGACGACACCTGAGCTGGCAATCCTCCCTCTCCTAACTTCCACACTACAACAATGTTTGAACGTTTGAGACATATTTAACGTGCTTCAGCCCCCACTGCACAGCGGGCCTTCAGCAGCACTATGCTCGAAATCTTGACATCGCAGCCACGAGTCCATTGCGTTGACCACGGTGATCTGAAGCAGTGGTGGAAATAAATTTAGCCAGTTACCCACGAACAATAAAAGTGACCATTTTTAAAATATGTAATGAATGCGTTTGTGTAGAAGGCAAACACTTTGAACACAATATTTTCCGTTTTATTTGTAAATTTATTGCTTAATTTGAATTGCAAACCTTAGTTTGAGAATTTTTTTAATATAAAATTATTTTGGGAAAAAAAATGGCAATGGTTGTTTTATGTAAAGAAAAGAACAAATGTTGCACCATCTTGGAATTTGAGCTAAAGGAATTATCTTTTGAAATAACTTGCTAAGGGTTGTATGCACAATATTTTTCTTTTTATACAGAGTCAAAGTTTAGGTGATATTATTTCTCAAACTCCGACTCGAAGTATAACTACTTTAATTTTAACTAAACCAGTAAAGTTCTTGGACCAACTTGTAAAAGCAATTAACAGCACGTTTATGTAAGATGCCGTTAAAGAATACATTAGTTTAAAATTAGGAAATTTGTGGTCACAATACTTAATAATATGATAAAAGGTGTAAATTTTTTTGGAAAGCCCGGTGTTTGTATATATGTATAATATATACACATATATACATAATCCACAACAATAATACTATAACTATATGCAGAATAGTAAGAGATATTGACCACAGTAGTATAATTGCAAACTGTTGGCCTTAGAAATCTAGAATGCAGGTTTAAACAATTTTCTTTGGCCAGCTAACCTTCATATGTAATTTGTATATACTACTGGGTTTCATGAAAAGTTGGGGGGAAATACTGTAGATATGTCATTAGTAGAAAATAAAATGCGCTAATGTTATTATTAAATAAAATTAAGACTGGAAAAATTAATAACGCTAACCTCGTTGTTTCGCGATTTTCAAATCTCATCGATTTGTTTTTTGTTTGAGGGGGATAAATGCTAAAATGGCGAAATTGGTAAAATAATTGAAGATGTTGATCTTGCCAGCAAATAAATTTAGTTTTCATACAAGAACTGCTGGATTCCTACTAACAGGAGTTGACAATTTAGGAGCAAGAGAAAGGACCAGTGGTTCCCAGACATTTTTGACCCTTGAACCCAACCCCTTTTTAGAATCTAAACTTGCCCATGGACCCCAAGTGAAAAAGCTACATAAATTCATGGTATAAAACTAAAAAAAAATCCCTTTGTTGAAGAATTATTTATTGAAATTAGAACTTTTTTAAAAAAAAATTAAAAATTTAATGACTCGGATGAACTTGAAAGATGTTTATGAGTGTATTTATGTCTAACTCAATGTTTGTGAGTAGCACCGAAACCCCACAAACACTAATTTCTAGTCGGTTTCTTTTTCTTTTTTTTCGTGGTGAGGTTTATAACGGACTGAATTCACGCTCAACCAAATAGGAACATAGGCAAGCAGTCAAAACTTCTGTACAATATCCTATTAATACATGATATAAAATTGGGATCAGTTTTGCAATCAGAAATTGTGATATCCCTTATCAAACGTTGGTTTAAGTTTCTCATTTTTGGATATTCCAATAAGATGCTCTGTATTAGAATGGATTCCTCTGTCTTTGGTGTCTGAATTTATCCACGCGCAAAAGGGTTCAACCCCCAGTCGGGAATATCCAAGGGAAGAATCTTTGGTTCAGGTCTGCATAAAGAGCCATTCGGTGTTGACAGTAAGCAAGCAAATCTTCATCTCTATTTGGTAATTTGAAAACATTTGAAAACATTTGAACACTGACAACATATTCTCCTCTTTACAAGTTCGGTTTGTACAGAAAAAGTTTAGCAACAATCGCTGATAATACGCTTTTAGTTTTAATTAAATTTAATTGATCACCTTGTAGTGACAAAGAAATTTCGTTAAATTTGGTAAAAAACCAGTTATATAAATTATGGCATTTTTGAGTTAGTTTAATTGTGTCGCAAATCGCTGTCTTTGCTTCCCAGGAATTCCAACATTGAACCAAAGAGTGCATAAAATTAGTTTTAACGTCCATTTTTAGATAACCAACGTACTTCTGAGGGAAATAGTGATCGATTGCAGTCTGTCATTTTCAAAATAAAGTTGAGCAAAAATTCTCTCATTAAAGGCATTCCTTTTGATTTTATTAACTGCTCTAATGGCATAATCTCGTGATCCATGTAAACTCTGAAAAAATTATTTGGTGACTAAATGATGTCGTGAATGACATAATGTACTGAAAATGTATTCTGTACAGCTTGTGATTTAGCACGCCAAATGTTCTCAGTAGCTTCCTTCCATTGCCGGAGTACCGTCAATAGCAATAGGAAAGATATTAGACAAAGGTATAGCTTTTACATCGAAAACTCTTTTTTAAATCAGTAAATAATGTTTCACCTTTCGTATCGGTTTCCAAACATTTAGCAAATTATAATTTTTACGAAATTTTTCTTCTTTTAAAAATTTTTCATGAGCTTAAAAGTAAAGCTTCGTTTCCTAATAAAGTGGACTCGTCACAAGCTGTATAAAAAAATTCAGATGTTTGTAAGCACTCCCATAAAGAATTGTCTACGCACTGAGCCATTTCTCGTCTGTCTTGTTTCATAGTGTTCATTCTTTGGAATTATTTTTGTATCTTCGAAAACTGGTTTGTGCATCACTGGGCGTATTACCTCCTTCTACAGCTGGTAAAATAAGTTCTTCACCAATAGTGTACAGCTTTCCGGACTTTGTAACCAATGAAGAAATGTTATAAGAAATATTCAGTCCATCGTCATCTCTCTTAGATGTTGTCCCAATGAGTTGTTGTAGAGACAGTGTATTCAAATATTTTTCTTTTGGTTGTTTAAAAAAACGTTAAATCCTTATCTTTTTTGTCACAGTTGGAATAAATGTTCTTTAAGCTTGGAAGGTTTCATTGAATTACACTGCTGGCCACCGTAAATGCAACACGCTGAAGGAAGCATGCAAATAACATGAAATTTACAACATGCATTAGCGGAGGTGAGATATGCAAAAGATTAGAATTTCAGTGCAGACACACATCACGCGCGCATGTGGCGCCACCTCAAAGCACTATTTAAGGTTTGGAGATTTCGACGATTTCAAGTTCGACAATCGTGTTTTTCTTTGGTTTTTCAAACATATGATCAGTTATGTCTCGTAGAAAACAGCGATCAGATTTTGATCAAGTATCCGAGTTCGACAGAGGAAGGATAGTGGCATACCGAGATTGTGGATTATCTTTCAGGGAAATCGGTAGTCGTGTTGACGAAATCAAACAACTGTAATGCGGATATGTGACCATTGGATGCAGGAGGGTACGACGGATCGACGTGGTCGATCGCATCCACCTCAGTGCACCATTTTCAAGGTGAGGACAGGCAAATTGTGCGCATTGCAGTGACGGATAACTTAGTCACATCACGAACTATAGAACAGCACATTGAGTCTCTAACGCATCATTCAGTGTCTGCGCGTACCATTCGACGCAGTTCACAGCAGAGTGGTCTGTCCGCAAGACGTCCAGTGCTCGGTTACCCTTGACGCAGAACCACAATAGTCTCCATCACCAATGGTGCGATGAAAGAAATATGTGGGCGTTATAATGGAATGAAGTTGTCCTGACTGACGAGTCACGCATCAGTCTGCAACACCACGATGGTTGGATTCGAGTCTGGAGACACCGTTGAGAGAGGATGCTGAACAGCTGCGTTATGCACCGCCGCACTGGTCCTGCACCGGGTATTATGGTATGTGGGGTATTGGATATCACTCTCACACTCCTCTAGTGCGCTTTGCCGGTACTTTAAACAGCCAGCGCTACATCTCCGAGGCGTTGGAGCCAGTTGTCCTTCCTTACCTTCAAGGCGCGGCCACAGCCATATTTCAACAGGATAATGAGCGACCACACGTGGCAAGCATTGCCCAAAGGTTCTTCGTCAGTCACCAGATTGAATCGCTCCCTAGCCGGTTCGCTCTCGGATCTTTCGTTGATAGAAATCATGGGATTCATGGTTGCTTAAGGAGTGACCCAGATTACACCCCCAGATGCCACACCAGATCAACTTTGGCAATGTGTGGAAGATGCTTGGTCTGCTGTAGTACAAGAATACATCCAAAGTCTCTTTGAATCAATGCCGAGGCGTATGGCAGCCGTGATCTCGGACAATGGTGGCTAATCTAACTATTCATTCTGGCAGGAGCCACACTTCACAGAAGTTCATAAATTTAATCATTTGATTCTTGGTCAACATGTTATCGACAAAATAAATTTTGTTGTGCTATTCCTTGTCTTTCTTGGTGTTGCATTTACGATGGGCAGCAGTGTATTTGGCATGGTTTTATTACACAGAAGGCACATAGGTTAAATACTTTTCGCTTGGTAATGAAATAAAGCCATAGCCAATTATGTGTAATTTATATGTATTTATATGTAAAATCATACCTCGACACGCGATTTTTACTCAGTCCCGCCTATCGCTTAAAGCGCGAGGTATTTTTGCACTTTTAAAGTAATAAGTAAACATACCACCTCAACGCATCGCCATGGGTTAACATCTGACGCCGATACAAAACGAATTAAGAAGTGCACGGTATAAAAGTGAAAACTAGTAAATAAAAGATCAGTTATAAGTAAGTCTATGTATACTTAAAAACCTAAAATATTGATACGAAGTTTTCTGGAATAAAGAGAACCCTCAATCATACATAGCGGTTCTTATATAAAATAAAATATGTTTTTAATTTTTTTAACATGTAGCTCCATCTTGTAACTTTATATAGAAAATTGAGAAACAGTATAGTAAAAATCAATAAGAGAAATGAATAACACAGAAGAAAGTTGAAAAAATTTGAAACCTACTTCAAATATTATTATAATTTGTCCTTTAACTTAAAACTATTAGAAAGGTAATTGGAAAGAAAATTAATAGGGTGTTTTTGTTCAATGCGATAACTTATAAATTTATTAAGATTTAAAATGATATTAGATTTACCACTAATAAATATACTATTACGATTAATATAGCTAAAATTAATATTTCTATACATAGAAATTGATATGGTATTCAAATTCTAATATGGCATTTTAGTAATATTAAAATTAAAGCATTGAAAATAGATGGCCATAATTTCTGTTCTCTTGAAATTGGGCCAAGATAGATTAAATGCAATCCTCACATGATTATATATACACTCTCTAACAAAAAAAAAAAAAACGACGCACCAAGAACGAGTTATCCGATAACGACAAAAATTGGTGAGTAGAAAGAGTATGCACAGAATATAAAATGATTAAAATTTCAGAAAAATTGAATGATTTATTTTAGAGTTATATGGTTACAACGTAACGAGCTCATTGAGGTGATGACCCACCTCATTGAGCCTGGATGCAAGCAGCCACACTGCGAGGCATGGAGTGATTCATGCCAAATTTGCTAGGTCAGGCCAGGTTGTCAACATTCCCTGGTAGATGAAGTCGAATTTCCATCATATTCCAGACATGCTTGATTGGAGAAAGATCTGGGTACCTGGTTGGCAAAGGAAGTGTTAGCTGTAAGACAGTTCATAGCAACACGTGCCGTATGTGGTCTGGCATTATATTGCTGAAAAATAAAGTCCGGATACTTCAAAAGGAACAGTAGCAAAACAGTTCTCAGAATGTCGTCGAACGTACCGCTATGCTGTAAGTGTGCCTCTAATGACGACAAAAAAATTCCGAATGTCAAAAAAAGGCACCCCAGACCATAACTTTTAGTTGAGGGCCTGTGTGTTGTGCAATAGGGAAAGCAGGATTGGCGCGATGCCCTGGGCGTCACCAGATAGGTCTTTGTTAATCGTCAGGAAGCAGTTGGAAGCGGGATTCGTCACAAACACTATACGTCTCCAATCAGCATGATTTCAGCCTGATGGAGCCAAGCACTACTGTAATCTGGCTCGAAAGTGTGCAGGCGCGTGAGTGGCAGGTTGCGTAGTGGTCGGTAAGAGCGTAAATTTCGCTCTATCAGCCGTCCGTGGATGTTCATGGGGGTTATTCGTGTACGGGTCACACGTCTGATGGTTGATAACGATGAATCAGGCACTGTGACAACTGATCTGATAATCAATCTGTCCTCCTAATCTGTTGTGGCCTTAGGCCGACCACTAACATCATGACGCTTAAATCTGCCATTGCCCACCATTCTTACGAGCTCTTCTAATGGCCACATCTCTTCGACCCATATGACGAGCGATTCTCTGATTTTCCCAACCTGCCTTTTTCAATCCAATGATACGACCTCATTCGTATTCTGACAGTTTCTCGTAATGAGCTTGACTCCTGCGGCGAAGCATTTTTTTATTCATTGAAAGGTATTCTAAGCCGCAATGCAACAGAAATTTTGACCAGCAGGTTGAGAATCGCTTCTCATAGACCCCTACTGAGTGCGCAGTTCCGATACGCTGTAGCTCCCGCTATTCTTTTATTGTTCACCAAATTTTAATCATTTGCATGTTTGGTGCAAATGTCTTTGCATACGAAACTTTATTACAATTGGGTAACTACTTTTTGCTGCGTCGTTCTTTTTGTTATAGTTTATATGGTACATTTAATCTGTCTTCACCTGATTCAAAGAGAACAGTAACGAAGTACATTTATTTTACATGAACGCGAGTGTCAAGTATAATAATTATAAATGCATTTCCTAAAAAATCTTATTTTTGTTGTGCCGTATATAAGTGTGTATTGTATCAGGTTCTTATGGTATCCGACTACGTTCGGAACAGTGATTTAAAAAACGAATAAATGGATAATTTTCATGACTTTAGTGTCTCTTAGATTAATATACATGCATAAAATTGTTTTGAGGACATTTTGGCAAAAATTTATTTAAATACAATATTTCGGCAAAAAATTAACTTAGAATAACCTTTTTTCAAAATGTTCTCCTTTTGTGCAAAATGCTTCTATTATAATATACTTTATCTGTATATAGCTCAGACCTCTGTACATAGGCTCAACTATGATTTTTGAAAAACTTACATTGTTTTTGAGTTGCAACCAATTGAAATAACTATAAGCGTTTTTTTCTTAAAATTTCTCCTCTCAGTTGTCGTAAGACATGGATGAACCCACTTCTAAGTTATATATTTCAAAATTTCTGGTTGAGCTTCTGTGCATAGGTACTGCGCTATATACAGGGAAAAAATTATTATAATAGAAGCCTTTTTCATAAAAGCAGAATATTTTGAAAATAAGTCATTCTATGTTCATTTTTTGTCAAAATATTGTACTTAAATAATTTTTTATTGTAATACTATTCTTAAAACAATTTTATATACATTTTCTAATCTTTGTGACACTAAATATTATAAATATTATACACTTTTGATAATCACGGTACCGAACGTTGTCGGATACCTTAAAATGCGCAATTGATTCTTTTGTATATGCTGTTGAAATGTATGATGCTATAGAACAGGGATGGCCAACTTTTGTGTACATAACAAAGACCTTTTATCTTAAATTTGAATGCAATCGACTTTCACCGTAAATTATGAACAGTGATCGACATCATATATATGATAGACGTAGTCAGTACGTGTCTAAATATTTAAAGCCTTAAAATGCCTAAGGTTCTCATATTTATGATGTCATATTTAGATTAATCATAATTAATAGTCTAGAAAATTTTTTCATTGCTTCTTTGACACAGTTCTTCAGAATAGTTACTACGTTTTATCTTGCACTCTTTTTGATTTATTAAGAAATCGACACAAATTGTCTTCAGGAAGCACTTGTTGATCATTACTGCTTTAGAAGACTGAATCATGAAACATTTTATAATGTTAAAAAAAAATCGATAGAAACGTGTTAAGATGATCTGAGATATATGATGCTTTTTGCACATTTATAGTCTAATAATTTCTAGGGCATTTTTCAAACTGAAAAAAAAAGAAGTTTGGGATCTATTTTTTAATAGCATCCGGAGAGGGGAGAAGAAATACCTTTCAGGGAAAAGAAAAAGAGCATCTTTAGTGGAAAATACACTTTGGCCCTTAAATTTGCAATACCAGGAAGGAATGATCTAACAAACGTTAAAATCACATAAATGGAAAATAGGTTGTTAATGGAAATGAATAGTATATTTCAGCTCATTTAGATGACGTAGGAGAGAGGAATGACATCTGAAGTATTGCATAAAAGAACAGATGTATAGTGTATTTCTCATCCGGAAAGGGCTTTAGAAAGCTGAAGTTTGCTGAGAATATCATGTTAAGCCTCGAATAATAAAAATTTCTTAAGAGCAAGTATCGCAATTTTATAGATTCAGATCATTGCCTATCGAGAGTGTGGATTATCGTTCCATGATATCTGCCGTCGCACAGGTCAAAATTCAACCACTGTCTTACGAATAAGGAATCAATGGATTGCTGAGGGTCATACTGAACAGCATGCAGGAACTTCATGTCTTCAATAACTAACGCCCACGAAGACGGGCATATTGTGAGAACGGCTTTTAAAAAAGAGTACAACCACAACACGGACCATTAGTCAGGAATCTTGTAAGTTTGCAGCACGCCTAGTATTCGTTGGTATGGTACAGCTACGTTTGCAGCAGCATGGACTCCATGCACGGCGACCATTACTTCGGATTCAATAGAAAATGCAGCAGAGAGAAAGAAGATGACTGTAGTGCCCTGAACGACAAAGCTGGATACAGAAATGACACAATATTATTTTTTCAAATATGTTTCTGAAGATTCAGAGGAGGCCGCTCGTCTCCTGCTTGCATTTGATATAGGAAGAGGGACCCTGTACCTGGTGTGATGACCTGGGAAGCGATTGGGTACCCAACACGCAAGTCCTTAGTTGGCATAGACGCTAATTTTAATGCAGATCGGTACATTTCTGACTCACGTTTATTGGTGGTGCCTTACCCAAACCTGCCTTTGCTTCTTAAAACACAGTGAAGCCCAAATTTCACCTCGTGTTCGCCCTTCCTCGAAAACAAATGATTTTGCTCTTTTTCCCCTCTCTACTGGATTATAAGGTGGCACCCCCTTTAACAAACGGTTGATGGGTGTTGTTTTTAAATTGAAACAGCATTGAATGAGTTAACTGTTTAGACGCTCAGTTGTCTCCCTGCCTTTTGGGGACATTTAACTGCCAGGGGGGAGGTGTTTCTATAATTTTCTGAGATCCATGTAAATCCCCAAACTGCATTTTAAAATTTTAAAAAAAATTTTCTTCATTCTACTGTTTAAAACAAAAATTTTTTTTCAATTTTTTTTCCGCCGGTTTTCAATTTTATTGGTCAACAGTGTAAAACAGTTTAAAAATAAAAAATTAGAAAGAAATAGAACTTACCCTTAAGATTTTAGCTATTAATGGAACATATCTGGGAACGAAACAGCGCATTTGCTTAAATGAATAATTTTTGGCATCGAAAATTACACGGATACCACATATTTGGCTCACAGGATAAATATTTAAGCAGAAAAGGATAGCCGCTATTGTGCAACAAAAAACTTGTACATTGATGTCATCTGAATCCCAATTTTCTGTAAAATGATAAAAAGATAAATTTAAATGAAACTTAATTTGGCTGTATAACAAATGATTATTTGATGGAACCTAATAAGGGACGTTACTCATAAATTTGTTTTAAATATATTATTTGACGCCATAGATGGTTCTCATCAAAAGTACAAGCTGTAAAATTCCCCATTAAGCATAGGGCTTCTCATTAAAGTTCAGCATAATTAAACGGGTTCTTCACGCAGGTAGAATTTTATTCCTTAAAATTAACAAATGTGGTTACTTAAAAATTCGCAGAAATACTTTCCCTGGTGAAAAATTACAATTAAGACCCTGCTTAACGCTGTTTCGGTTTAAAATTCTTTTTATTTATTTGGGGGATTCCCCGAATTAGCGGTAGGCTTCACGATATCCGAAGCAGTTTATCTCTGTATTTCTTCTTTCCAGAGGTCTTATACGAACGTATTTTTATCGTTTCAAACATTTTTTAACGTTATTGTAAGTATACATTTATGTAATATAAATTTCTATAGTGTGACAAATATTATGATTTTTAGTTTTTATTATGGGTGATAACAAAAAACCCGGAAATGAAGCAGCAAGAAAAATCAGGAGAATTTTGACAGGAGTTTAAAGGCAAAACGGGGCGTTATGGATGCCTTATCCACTTACCAACAACTTCTCACAGAGCGCTTTAGGTATCCGACTACGTTCGGAACCATGATTTTAAAAGCGTTTAAATGGATAATATTTATGATATTTAGCATAACTTAGATTAGACAATGTATAAAATTGTTGAATAGTATGACAATAAAAATTTTTTAAAATACAATATTTTTGACAAAATATTAACTCAGAATAACCTTTTTTCCAAATGTTCTCCTTTTGTGAAAAATGCTTCTATTACAATAATTCTTTCCCGGTATATCGCTCAGACCTTTGTACAGAGGCCCAAGTATTACTTTTGAAAAATTCCCATTATTTTCAGAGTTACAACCAATCGAAATAATTATCGGCGTTTTTTTCTTAAAATGTCCCCTCGGTTGTCGTAAAACATGGATAAACCCGCTTCTAAGTTATATATTTCAAAAATTCTAGTTGAGCCTCTGTACAGAGGTTTCAGCTATATATAGGCGGAGTATTATTATAATAGAAGCATTTTTCACAAAATTAGAATATTTTGGAAATATGTCGTTCTATGTTCCTTTTTTGTCAAAATATTGTACTTAAATAATTTTTTATTGTAATACTATTCTTAAAACAATTTTATATACATTTTCTAATCTAAGTGACACTAAATATCTTAAATAGTATCCATTTATACGCTTTTGCAAAATCCCGGTTCCGAACGTAGTTGGATACCTTAAAGCACAGGTCACCCCTGGGTTTCAACGCCGAATGAGGACCAGTATTTGGCGGGTTTCCCGCCAAAAAAACAGAAGAGCAATTCTCTTCAGCCACTGGTACGACAGATTCAAGGCACAGATCTGTGTACAGAAGCTTAGGGCAGATTGGTCTATATGTTCACAGACCTGTCAGATATGTTTCACTTTTTGTAACTCGCTGTCACCTGAGATTACCCTATGCGTTATAGACACCACAATAGTGAGCTTAATGTGATGCTTTCCGACGAGTTCGGAGTCTAGCTTGCAGTCTGATTCTCGCCTGATTTTCATATGGTGTGCGCCAGGTACCCGTTACCACCGAGACATCATTGAAGGACACAGATTTGGTGATACAAGATTGCACGGTTTTTTATGGAGGGGGGGATTACTGTGGGTTTCAAAAAATGACCTCATGTTTAAATTGGAAACATGACAGGCCAAATCTGTCAGGACGTTATTCTAAAACAACATATACGTTTGTTAAGGGGTGCCATGGACCCAGAACTTGTGTTTATGGATGACAGCGCCCATCCTCACCATGCAAACATCGTAAAGAAATGCCTTCAATCGGAGTATAACACCCGTATGGACTGGCTAGCATTCTCACCGGACTTGAATCTAGTAGAGAATGTGTGGGACATGCTTGACAGCCACGTCAACCACCTCCTGTATGTCTACCGGAACTTCGGAAAGCATTGCTTGATGAGTGGAGTAATATTCCTCAAGATCATATCGATAATTGGATACTCAGCAGGCTTAGGCGTTATACGGACTGTATTGCATAGTCTGGGAGACATACTATGTATTAACCATGTCTAGTTTTTATTATGGGTGCAATAAAAAACACGGAAAGAAGTAGCAAGAAAAAGCTGGAGTAAATTTTGACATGAGTTCAAAGTCAAAACGGGGAGTTATGGATGCCTTATCAACTTATCAACAATTTCTCACAGAGCGCTTAAGGAAAACGCAAATTACATTAGATGCCTTCTTGATAAAAAGGCAGAAAATTGGAAATACAGAAGTTACTCTATGATCTGAAATGTAAACATACTGACGTAGAATTTTATTTATTTTTATATGTTTATTCATTTATTATATTTCTATATTTGTGTAAGGAATACATTTTCGTTTTATTGTTATAAAACACATAATTAATAAATTTAATGGTAAAATACCTGACCAATTTTCTACCCATCTTCCCCTAACCCCATTATTTACATGATGAGATAACCTCGTTTAACGCTGTTTCACATTACGCTCTACTTTAATGGAAAGTATACCCCGCGTTAAGCGGGGTCTTACTGTATTTATAACGAATTCGACACAAGAAACTATCGTCGATGATTCAGACTAATTTGATTATAATGTTATTTTAGAAGACGGACAAATGAATATCTCTACTTTGCCTTTTCACGTTTTAATCACAACCATAGACGGTTACATCAAAGCACACAGAACAAAAAAATACAGAAGATACATAACGTGGTCAAATAATTGATACAACACAAGATGAATCGGATAAAAATATCGTTCCACCCCGTCCAGAACATTTATTTCTCTACCTAACACTCCTTTCGGATAGACGAAGTTGCATCACCTGGTAATACAAATAAATATCTATCTTTGAAAAAACTCTTTTCATTTCACATTATTTTCTGAAAACTCAATAGTTATAAACTTCGAATCTCCTTGTGATATGGCCGCTCTTTGGTGACCATATCTTTGATTTTCAGCGTGAATTAGAGGTGTGGGATTCTCAAAATGAATAGACATTTTAAAATTATTAATATGACTTTATTAAGAATATAACACACTTAAGCTTCTAATAATTTAGATAAATTTATATAAGTGAGAATCTAATGAACCAAACACACAGCGATAAGTAAACCAAATTGCGTAATTAAGACCACTTTATCTAAATAATTATATTATCCGCCTACTCTCAATTCTGATAATATTACGTTGTAATATCAAATAATCAGTCCTACCTTAATCCAAACTAAAATTCTATCAGGGTAGGGAAACACTTGGTAGCGCGTTCAATGCTATGCACCTTGTATCAATGGCTGAATATCTCGGTAACTTTATGATAGGCCGTCAATTCACACTCGTAACTCTTCCAAACATAACTTTCCCTTAATTGCCATACTGCTTACTGAAACTTCTGTTCTTTTAAAAGCTATCTTATATGCATTTCATAATCGTATTTCACTTCTTGGATTTTGGTTGGAAAATATTTGTCATTAATCTTGGCCGTCAAAGAACCCAGAGGTTATGTTACAGAAAAGACGCGTGAGCCCGTCACATGCTCAGTAAACAACAGATCCGAAAAAAATTTTTAAAGTGATGCATGAAACATAATAATACGTAATATATTTCTTAAGATATGCAAGAAATTTCCCGCTTTTCTGCTGCCTCGTTTAGCTGTAAGTTATTTTGAAGTAGGATACTTTAATTTCGAACATCATGTATTTAGCCCCATGCATGAGTTTTAAAAACAATAAATAAATAAATAAAAAAAAAGGAAGGTCAAAATTTTTTTTAAAAATTGTGACGGGCTCAAGCGTCTTTTCTTTAACATGACCTCTGGGTTCTTTGGGGGCCAAGGTTAATGGCAATTTTGGGGGAAATTATGTGTGAAAGGATAACAAGCGTAATTGACATAAAATTGTGAAATTACCCTGAAGATAAATCATGAGTTAAAAAGTAACCATTGCATGCACGCCCAGCGAAATTTTCCCAAAAAAACTGAATCAAAATTTTGGGATTAAGGTAGGATTGATTACGATATTGGGCCCTTGAAAATTTATTAAAAGGAGAGTAGGCATTAATTATTTATAGGGGTCCGTAACGCGTTTCGGTTTTAAACTATTACTATTCTAGCTATATTAACTATTCCCCAGCTCATTTTAAAAAATCAAAAAATGGTCACCTAAGGGGGGGGATGTGGCGCCCAACGCGTTTTAAATTTCATATAACCCGGGTAGGGAGGGTGGGTTTGGTTTTTTTCAAAAGGTGCTTTTCCGGGTGGGAAAAATTGGCCGATTTTTTGGAAGCCATAGACAATCGGAAAAAATTATAGAAATACAAAAGGATTTTGATGTGTTTATTTAAAAGGTCATCTGGGGGAAGGGGCCGAGATTGGTATCGATTTTTTGGATCAGTGTTAGTGCAGGATACCGCCCAATTTCTGCAGAAAAAAGCAGAACATAAAAAAGTTTCCGCTATAAGGAATGAAGGATTTGGGGGTTTTTTGCTTCCCAGCGGGGGCAATGAGTTGCCAACGGTTTTGTTTACGATTTATTAAAAATACCCAAAAATTAGAACTAAGGATGCGAAAAGGACTTGGTAGATAAATTTTTGTTGATTCAAAACCCAAGTTCAAGACTTAAGCCCGAAATTCAAAAAAACGGTACAACTATTTGAAATTTTAGCTAAATTTGAAGGGGGTATTTTTTACAAATCGTGGGGTTCGCAGAGAGTGATAAGGGGGAAAGACAGAGTCGAAATAGCATGGATGTCTAATGTTGATGATAACGCAAAAAAGTGGAGAAATTAAAGGGTTTGGGGTAGACCAAATAATGGCTGAAATGATTATAGGGTAACTGAGAATGGCCGCAAGGTAAAAGGGGTTTCGGGGTAGGAATGATTTCAGCGATGCTGAGATTCAACGAAAGAGGTCCAATTTCGAAAGGAAGTTGAAATGATGATTTTAAAGGGAGACCACAAAATGGGGGGCCCCGGAAATTTTCAGTCGAGGTGATATAGGATGAAAAGGGACATTGAATGTTTTAAAGTTAATGAAGTTCAAAGTAATCAAAAAAAAACTCGGCAGGGGTATACCGATTAAACTTTTTCCCAAAATGTATATTGCCGATGGAAATTCCATATGTTCCTATTTTATTAAATGACACATTTTTTTTAAAGGCATGGGGCATTTTGGGGCGGATAAATCATTTATATCAGAGGAAATATATAAAAAAATTTTTTTTTAAGCAAGTAAGCTTCGGTGCTGGGGATCACAGCACAGGGGGAAAAAAAGCAAAAAAATAGGAATTGTGGGAATTTAATATTGAATTTGGGGGTTTGAAAAAACCTTTGTTGTTTCATGTGTTGACGGGTTTGGAATACCCATGTATTCTTGGGATAGATTTAAAGTGGGTCAAAAAATTGTTTTAACTTTATCGAAAATCAAAAAAACCCAATTCCAAAAAAAAAAGTTGGTTAAAAAAACGAGGAAGAAAATGTTGAAATAGATTTTCCTTAAGAAAAAATTTGGGGGATAACAAAAAGGGTTAAAAAATTTGTTTAGTAGTTTTAAGGGGTTGTTCTCATATAAAAAAGGGGATACAGATTTATACCATGGAATTGATACGGGGGGAAGCCACGTTTGTTTCTAGGCCGACCGATAGGCAGAAAAAAGCCATACTGATTATTATGGAGAGAAAAAGTTGGAAGAAGGAACCAAAATTTCCGTTTCTTCCGACGCGTACCAGTTGTGTTATGTAAAAAAATAGGTTAAAACCGGATAAAGGGAAGCATTTAGATTTGGGGTTTTTATTATAGAAAACTTAATGCAACCCAAAATAGCCCCACCCCTTACCGTTAATATATGATTTAATAAAGAATACCCCCTATACGACATTAATGCCCTTGATCTAAGAAGGGGATTTTAAATGGCAGAAAACCCCCTTGAAAAGTTAAGCCCGCATTTTAGTAAAAGTGGCACCAGCATTTCTGGGTATGAATTTAGTTTTTTCAGGGGGGCCCCCAATTTTCAGAAGGCGATAGAGACTATTGAAACCGAAGATAGGGGGGTTTTGGGAAATTTCAAGGGAGATTTATCTCTGTTCCATTTTCACTTAAATGTTGAGATTTGGGGGTTTGGGGTTATTCGAGATGGAGAGGACGATTTTTTAAAGGAAAATGTAAATTTTTGTGATGAATGGATTTATGATTGATTATTGAAGGAGGAAATCAAAGGGATGAGAAAATGTTCGAGCCATACTTGAGAAAACCCCACCCCGGGAAAAGGATCCAAGTTTTTGGGTATTTAGTGTTAAAATTTTAAAAATTATGCTGATCTTTGAACCCTTTGTAATTTAAACGAAAACTAGAAAAAGTTTTCAATTGAGGCGCAGAAGGCATTGACCCCGGGGGTCATAACGAAGGACTAGTTTTAAATTGCCGGGTTTCAAAAAAAACTTCGTTAATAGGGGTGGAGCAGCACTAAATCGAACAGAAACCAAAGGTTGAGACCTTAAAAGTGAGATTTTATACGGGAACCGGGGGTATAAATAGTGTGGGCGCTGAATAAACAGAACAATTTTTGGATCACTGCCGATTAAAGTTTTACGATCACGCTGCTTTTTTAAAACGTTTAACTCATGGGAAAATTTGCCGAGTAGAGGATGGTCCCAAAATTTGGAATTTAATATAGAATGGGAACATAGACCGGAAATCAAAATGCGGTGGTGGGTGTTTTGGCCCCTTAAATCTGGAAAAAATTAAGTGAAAATCAGAGACGTAGTAAACCCTCACAAGAACAGCTAATAAAGAGCAAAAAAAGACCCCGAATTAGGTCATATCTTAGATATTTAGAAAGCCCGGAAGAAACTCTGTTTAAAGCGAGATATTTAGCATTGGTATAACCAAAGTCTTTAAAGAATGAAATAAAGAGAGAATTTCACCAGCCCATAGAGGTCATTTTGCCGATTTAAAACTACATAAAATAAGGACGTTTTTTTTTCCCCCATATGAGAAAATTTATTGATCAATATGTCCCCACGCCATATGTGCCAAGTTAAAATTATAAAAAAAGCTTTCCAGCTGGTCGATAAAACCGATCACAAATTATCCAAAAAGAGATATTTTTAGATTTGTTAGACCGTTCCCTACATCGGAGTGAGATGTAATCGATTTGTATTAGTAATTACCATCATTTTATCTGGGCTGAAAACATATCTTAAAAAAAGGCCCGGGCCGGGAATAGCGGGTACTTTTTTTATAATTTCATATCGCGTTTTGGGGGCTCCTAAAAAAAAAAGGATACCGGCCCCAATTTTTTCCGAAATTTTGAAATTTAAGGAAAGATTAAAAATAAGGCATGTAAAGACTATTGTATATAGGCCTCAGCCCAATAGAACCGAACGTGTGAATCGCGATCTTGTGCAAATGATTGCAAATTATGTAAATGATGAACAGGATTCATGGGACCAATTCTTACGTGAGTTTGCTTATGTTATTCGTACAGCAGTGAATGAAACGACGGTAAAAACACCTGCGGAATTATTTTTGGGTCGAAAATTGATTACCCCATTCCAAAAATTAATCATGGTGTCGGACGGAACTGAGTTTGCAGTAGGAGATATTGAAAAATTGTTTGATGAGGCTAGACGAAACACAAAAGCTAAACATGAAAAATATGAGTAGTATTATAATAGACGCAGTCATGATGTATAAATTAATGTGAATGTCTGGGTCTTGTTAGAAACGCACCCTTTAAGTTCAGCAAGAAGAAAAATTGTGGCAAAATTTGAAAGATACGTATAGGGTGTTAGAAGTAAGAAAGAATAATGTGATCATATGACGGTCGAGAAAAAGGTTAACGGTCAATGCCGATCAAGTGAGAATATATCATCATAGGAAATGTGACGAGATTGAGATAGGAACAGGTTGTTTGGATAGCAATAGTTCACGTCAGGAATCGAGTAGTTGGGAAAGCGTACAACGGAGATCAAATTGTGATATGGTTGATCTTTGTTGACCATATCGTGGGTTTTCAGCGTAAGTTAGAGGTGTGGGATTCTCGAAATGATGAGACATTTTAGAATTCTTAATATGACTTTTATTAAGAGTTTAACTTAAATTACTTATATATTGAACAAACTTATTTTAAAGTGAGAATAAACCAAAACACGTAGCCGTGGTTAACGCAGATCGCGCAATTTGGGATCACTTATCTATATAATTATATTATATCCGCCTACTCTCAATCTTAATAATATATTCGCATTCCGAATATAAGCAACGGTCCAATCCACTTTAGATATTGATCTAGGCTCGCGTACAATGGTATGTACCTTGAATGAATGGCGAGATTTCCGTGATTCTTGGGTAGGCCGTCAATTAACACTTCTATCTTTTCTGAACTGAACTTTCTAAATTACCATACCGCTTTTTAAAAAACTTCTGCCCTTTTTAAAGGTTATCTTATTTGCATCTATCCTTCGTTTCACTTCTTGGATTTAGGTTGGAAAAGATTTGCCATTAATCGTGGCCGTCAAAGAACACAGAGGTTATGTTAGAGAAAGGACACGTGAGCCGTCACAAAATGAGTCGCAATATGGTAGGAATTAGAGGTCAGATGTAAAGCGTGAGTTAGAGGAAAAAGGGAATAAATTTTAAATCAAATCAACGTGAGAGACACACAGGAAGGGCCGATAAGCGCGGACCACTTATCAGATCACTACCTAGCTCTTTTTCAAATTATGAAAAAAAATTAAAAGAAAAAGACAGGAAAGATTAGGATATAAACGATCGCGTGGATCTTGGGCAGGTGGACCAGAAAGAAAGATGCAGAAACGTGTCGAACGTAAAACAAACAAGAAAAAATTATCGTCAAATACTACTACTAATATTTATATAAGTAGGAAGAGGAACAAAACGGAAGAAGCAGTAGTTCAAGATAGAGAGAGGTATAACCTCAGACCGCGAAGAAAGCAGAAACCGGAGTCCCGACCAACCATTAAGGTGAAGTCAAAACAAGCAAAACCAGTTCTAGCCAGGCACAGCCGAGGAGAACACTTCAGACCCTTCATCAGGCAGCAGGCAAGATCAAGGAGCAGGAAGACCAACAAAAAAGAAAATCCACAGAAAAGCAGACAGGAAAAGAAAGGAGGAGCGAAAACCAACAGTACATTATCCTTGGAGGTTCTAGTGGGAGACGCCAAGCCATAAAAATTAGGTTGTATCGTTTCATTTTATATTCTTTCCAACATGTGGTCGGAAGAATTATTGCAGAGAAGCAAGTCTCGGGCTTTGTTTAAAATTTATAATCCAAGCAAAATTTGACACTACAATGAGTGTATTTTTTTTTAAACATTTGACTTGTAAAATTTTTATCTGAATTGATGGAGAAAACAATTGTAATTATGCATTTGTTTACTTCGATATATGACTTCACTGAGATATGACAATTCCTTTGGTTATTTGTTTTAATGATTTATTGAAAAATGTTTGTAATTATATATATATATATATATATATATATATATATATATATGAAAATGAAAGTATTAGTTATGAAACTTGTTACTTTTTTAGATACATAGATGACTTAATTATATTTAGTAATATAGTAGACTTTGTTCCTAACCTTAATTATTATCCTCACTATTTAAAATTAGTAAAAACTAATTATAATAATGAGTCAGCTAAGGTTTTGGACCTTCAATTAAAGGTTAAGAATAGTTTGCTATTAAGTAATATTTTTGATAAAAGAGACTCATTTGAATTTAACATTATTAAAATGCCTTTTTGGGGTAGTAACCTAAACCTATCAATATTTAGAAATATTATCTTAAAATTTATAAAAAGAAACAATGATTTAGTTAGTGATAACATTTTAAATCAAAGTAATTTTGTGAATTTTTGCAATAATTGTTTAGAATACAATTATCCTAGTGAATTTATTTATAAATTTTTTTTTATTTCTAATTAAATATATTTTATTTAGCTCATTATTTTATTTAAAATCCTTTTATTTAGTTTTTTTTTGAAAAATTTTTTAAAAAAAAAAAAAAAAAAATTTTTAAACTTATTTTAATTGCAATATATGATTAGTATATAATCATCCAAGTTTATTTATTTTGAAAATTTTCTCTATTTGTTTTTTATCTATTTTTTAATTTTTGATCTTTATCGTTTTAAAACTTCCTTTATTTAGTTTATTTTATAAAAAAAATTTTTTTAGTGGTTTTTTTAAATTTCAAAAAAAAAATATCCAGGTGGTTCCACGATTATTTTTCTCGAATAGTCGCCAATAGCTTTCGTCATTTTAATTTCGCGTTGGGGCGAAGTGGAAGGTTAAATTTTTCAATCTCCAGTAATTTTTTTTCATGAAAGGGGGGGTTTTATTTATTTATTTTTTATTATTATTATTATTCCCTTTTTGAGTCATTTATTACTGTTTTTTTTCTGAGCTTCATTTTAATATATTAAGTTTTTCTTCCACGTGTTGTATTAGGCTTAACTTTTCAACTTGGTTTTTTTTTTATTATGTCGAAAATTTTTTACAATGGATCCATAAAAACATTGCTAACCCCCAATTTTGGGGCCAATTCAGGACAGCTTTAGAAATCCCTTTTGTCTCCAGTTTAGTCCAAAAATTTTTATTCATTTGTTGGTTTGGGGAAATTTAATTTCTTCCCGCTTTAGCACTGTATGTTCTAGACTTCACTTTTTTTTTTTAACAAATATATATATATATATATATATATATATATATATATATATATATATATATATATATATATATATATATATATATATATATATATATATATATATATATATATATATATATATATATATTGTTGTATTGCTTCATATTAATGTACATCTGGTTCGGGGAAGTGTGCGGATAATAACATTAACGGTGCGCGATTTATGGGGAGTTTATTGGAAGGACCAGATGAGGTGTATATATAAAAATTAGTTGTAATTTAAAAGTGATATATAATGTATAAAAATTGTGAAATGTACCGGTATTATGTGAATATATATTATACCCAGTGAATTAAAGTGTTTTTATTTCAGGGTGACAGACCGTGAATTCCAATTAGAAAAAGACGAATAGAAGCAAATCTTTGTTCTTTCAATATGACTCCAAGTCTTCAGACAAAGGAAGCTTCATAGAAAAACAGTTGAAAAAAGCTTATTGCTTTAAATTATAACTAACATTTAAGTAGAGTTAAGATATTTAAGGGGCATGTGGACCTCGTTTTTTTCACTCCATCCAAGTCAAAGATGGTTTTTTCCCCGGTTCCTCCACTCAGATGAGGAATGCCCACATATCTTATGTAAAAGTGAGAATCTATCATGATTAAAATGCATAACTGTTAATGTTGGTCTAGTTAATTGAGTAAAATTTATTGTGGTAGTCAAGAGTTCAAATTAAGGAGGAATATTAAAAATTAAATTTAAGATGAATAACGAATATTAAAGTTTAAGTTGAATATCGAAAATTAATAGTTAAAATGAAAAATCAAGGTTAAAATTTAAATAAAGCTTGGAAAGTAAGGAGGTTAAGAAATAAAAATTTAGACACGTAATTTCTTAAGGGCCATTAAGACTCTGGAATAGATCACGTTTTGCCTCTTGGAGGGGGTTGTGACGGACTCACGCGTCTTTTGTTTAACATGATCTCTGGGTTCTTTGGGGGCCAAGATTAATGGCAATTTGGGGAATGTTAGGTGTGAAAGAGATACAAGCGTGAATTGACAGTCAATTCTGAAGTTACCCCGAAGATAAATCATTAGGTCAAGGTGCATACCATTGCACTCACGTCCAGACGCCTGTTTACAAAATTGAATCTAAATTTGGATTAAGGTAGGATTGATTATTTGATATTAGGAATTGAAATATTATTAGAAGTGAGAGTATAGGCGGATTAATTATTTATAGTGGTCTAAGTGACGCGATTCGGTTTAACTATTACTTTGTGTTTGTTCATTATAGATTCTCGATTAAATAATATTATCTAAATTGTTAGACATTAAGTTTCATTCTTAATAAAGTCATATTAAGAATTAAAAATGTCTATTTCTTTTGCAAACCCTACACCTCTAGCTCACGCTGACAATCAAAGAAACGGTCACCTAAGGGAACTGTTATTACAAAATATGTTTAACTTAACGCGATTTTCCGGTATCTACTTGGTAATATTTACTTACATAGTATAAGAAAGGGTTTCTCAGACTGCGGGGCGTGCCCCGTAGGGGAGGGGCAAGCAACCGAAATGTCGAAAATAAAACGATTTAATAAAATTATTAATTTACTTAAAGGAAGCAATATATATATCCATTCTCTGATGTAATCAAGAATAAAATACATATTTACAATGATATAATATACTTATAAATGTATCAGTAAGGTAAAAATTATTTGTTAATTAATTTATCAATTCTAAATTAAAACAAGTTCAGTAATTACTGGGATTTACATGGGCTTGTCAAATACAAAATTATTCATAAAATTTAAATCTTATCTTAATAATTTGTGTAGTTTATAAATAAAGGAATTGTATTTTACGTCGAAGAAATTTTTATTATTCCATTCAATTCATAATTGAATGGGGGGGCATGATAAAATTAGATTGAATATTGGGTTGTCAATATTAAAAAGGAAAAAAACGCTGGTGAAAAGATTAAAAAACATTGTTAATCTTAAATTTTTTTCCCACAATGTTTTCAATTCATTTACCAAATATTAAAAAAAAACATTGTTTTTTTACAAGTTGATACAGACACCAAAAGGAAGAGAATTTTTAAAAAAGCTTTTTTTATGAAGATTTAAGAAAAATTTAAACCAGTTTTCCCGTCGGTTAAAAAGAAGAGGTATTTAATTACCTAGATTGAAAGAAATTATACTATAAGAAAGGATTGCTTACCTATTTTGGGGGACATAAATGCACAACCGTCACCTGAAAGGAAGACATTAAGGGTATTGTAAAGAGTTTTTTCAACTTTTTCCTTGATATTGTCACAGATTTCAGGGTTCAAAAAATATGTTGAAAAAATTTTTTAAAGACCTAGAGCTTTATCCAATCATATTTTCTAGCCTCAAAATTGAATTAGATAGTCATCGTCTTTTGGGAATTCCAGCTTTTTCTTCAGGAAGAAAAGTCAAATTTCAGAAAATTTAAAAAAATATATAAAACCAGTAGAACAATCTCTTATATTTCCAAAACTAAAAATTTTTACCAATTGCTAAGTTTTTTTCTTTTCCTGCTTCCCTTCAATGAGCAGTTTTCCTGTCCAACAGTTCTACTTTGTCGATTTAGCATAACTTTTGTTTTTCACAGCATTTGTTTTATAACTTAAATATTTTTCTTTAATACAGTGCCAAAACCCGGGGGTGAAACTCTACAAAGGGGCGCGGCCAATTGAAAAGTCGAGAACAAAAATTTTTAAAAAAAATTTTAATTTACCGAAAGTAAACAAAGAATTTTGAAGATAAAAATAAAATGGACATTTACAGTGATACACAATACACTTATAAGTATATCAGTGTGATACACATTGTATTTTATAATTAATTTAAAAATTTTAAGTTAAAAACAAGTTTATTAATTACCAGTGACCCATGGATTTGTCATATATATATTTTATAACAAACAATTTTATGACTGCCTATCATAAGTTTCGCGATTTGCTTCCCAATGCCAACCGTTTTCCACGTAGGCACGCATATATGATGTATTGGGGGAGAGGAGAGGAATAAAAGAGCAAAAATAATCTGGAATAAGTAAATCCTTCGCAAACATTGTCAAGTCCTTTTATTGCATTCCAAAGTCTTGCAATAATTTTACAGATAGCAAGCAGTGCACAGAAAAAATCGTACTTCGGAAATACGTATATATACGTCTGGAGAAATAATGGCTTTGGCTTAGCGGGACGTTTATATACAAGGTGTTAAGAGGTTGAAGTCGTATCGTAGTTTTAGCTTCAAAGTATAGTATTATTGAATTCATTACATTAATTGTATGGGGGGGGAGCACGATGAAAATAATGATTGAATATTGGGTTGCGAGTATGGCAACTTTGAGAAACACTGCTTTAATAGTTTGAATATAAACACAGTCAATTTTTTACCTTGAGAATGAATATTTATATAAGAGTATTTAAATTCACTACGAGATTTTTTTAAAAAAAGGAACATAGAGAAAAATGTGGGATACATATGAGAATGATTCATTAAACACATATTCATATGCACACCACGCATGCACATTATTCGTAACTATAGCTATTCAGGGATGGTTATCAGAGCAACAGTGGTAATTTTTATAAACTGAGTCGCATATAAATACAAGATTTCAATTCATTCAATCCCGAAGTTTCTCGGTAAGTACTTTTTTGTTGTGCCTTTATTTAATTCTTTCTTGTGAGTTGTTTAAGAAGATTTCTTGGAGAAAACTTAAATAGTTATCAGTTATTTATTATTGCAGCACATAAAATGGTCAAAAGAATTTAGAAGTAAATAGGATTCTAGTGTACAGAACAAAACAATAAAAAATTAGGAACGATTGAAACAGTTTTAAAAAGCTCACCTAAAATGCGTTTTCTGAATTGTTCCAAAGCGGATCGTCGTATTTCATCTGTTTCTCCGAGTTCCTCTTGGGCTTTCTGCATAAATTTGCTGGCAAAGTATCGAGATGGTAAGGCAGGAATCCCTTTGCTTTCATCCTTTCTTGGTATTTCGTATCCATTATTGATGGAGAATGTGATTCTGAGTAAAACATAAAAAATACTTGAATACTTATAGTGTACAGTTTATACATCCAAAAAACTTATTTTATAATGTATTCCGTCAAATGAAAAGCTTTATCCTCCCCAGACCCGAGACAAAAATAAAGGTTTGATATTTTGTAAGAGGTACTTAAATAGTTGTTTTAACCACTATGATGTAGAAAAGGCCAATAAATTTTTTTTAAAATTTATAAAAGCTAGGAGGGATGTATCACATGTAATACATCAGGAACAAGACACTACAATCAATAATTTTTAAATGTTAAGCAAGATTGAAGTAACTATAATTATATAATCTTAATCTTTAATCTCACAATACATACAATTCATAAATTCAACATGAAAATTAAGTTTTATTGGCGTTTGAGGTATAAATAGTAGTATTATTACAATAACATTTTTCCTTTTTGTGAAATGCTTTGAAACAATTTCTAGTACTTGTAAAGCATAGAGAAATCTGCAGTCTGTACATTGTATACAAGGTTAAGGCCGAGCGCTTCTCATTCTTGCACCTACTTCGATAAGTCCTATTCCCAACCATTTCAGGCATGTTTGAAGCTTCTTTGATAAGAGCTGCTTGTTGTGGAATGCAAGTCGTAACTTGGCATTTTGGAAGGGACTCGTCATTTTTATCTTCGACCAGCGAAGGAGATGGAGTTGGCTTCTTCAGCAAGCCGTGGAGGAGTGTACTCGCGATTCTGAGTCTAATCGCAAAAAAGTCCAGAATATTTGGACGCGAGTCATGCACTCAACATGTTAAAGTCGATCATATGCGAGAATGACTTGGTTTGGTGCTTCATTCTGTAGAAACTAATAGTATGGTCCACATGATCGGCACCACCCCTCCACACTTGATCGTTGTAATTTTTTACAATGTCTGGACAATCCTACCTCCTGAAAATCAAATGAAAATGGATTAAACTTATCTGTATGTACTCTCCATTGAGTTGGAGCAGAAAACTAAAAACTTACATCCTCTGATCTTCATTATCATCATACATCTCACTTCCATTATCGCTTTGATAATCATCTTCATCTGACAGTGATCTCAAATGAGAATCAGCGTGATTCATTAGCTCTAAAATTTCATCTGGTGTTAAATATATTGTAAGGACACCCCTCTCGGGTGCCCTTCTCCTTGATTTTCAGCGTGAGCTAGAGGTGTACGAATAAATGAAGAACCAGAATCTGCCATGATCTTAAACTGGTTTTATTAAGATCTTAACTGAAACCTTTAACAGATTTGATAATAATATGATATGCGAGAGAATTTACCTTGGCTAAACACACAATATATAATAACGAAATAGCGTAACTCGGACAACTATCAATAACTTAATCGCCTAAGCTCTATTGCAATGCGATCACAGGTTCGAATATTAAAATAATCACTCCTACCTTTATCGTCCCACGAAGTATCACTCTATTTAATCTTATTTAAATTTGCGGTTCACTGGCGTGCAGTGGTATGCACTTTGACCTAAGGGCTCTCTGTCCCGGATAACTTCTGTTGGCTGACACTTAACCTCTCAAAACCTCTTCACACTTGAATCATGGACTATCATAACGTTCCCCAAATGACACATCACTTACTCTAAACTTCTGTTATTTAAAAGCTTCCTACTTTGCATCTTTCCATCAAGTTTTACTTCCTGATTGGTTGGAAAAGAGATGCGATTCATTCTGGCCCCAAAATATCCAAAAGGACATGTTAATGAAACGATGCGTGAGCCCGTCACAATATCACTTATAGAAAAACACTTTTTAAACAAAAAAAAGTGTGTGTATGTACTTATGTACGCACGTAAGAAGTTATATTTCTTTGGCGTAACAAGATTAAAATCTTTCTAAAACTTTTGAGCAGGGCAAGCTGGACCAAGAACGAAAGGCAGTCACGAGCAGAGTTGAACGATACTAACCTGAAATCAATCGGACCAGCCAAACCCGAGATAATCACGATTTAAATAAATTTAAACACCCCCGCACAGGGACAATAAGACCAATAACAGGGGGGTTTTCGGCAGACTGTATCTGGAGATGAGATGAACCGAATGTGATACCTGAGACCTCATATTGAATGTCTCGTTGGGAAGAATCGTTCTAGAGAAAATTAAGATATCCACCCGAAGATCCCCGAGTTATAGTCATTTTAAAATAATTAAAAATTTAAGACAATTAAATAAAATAGATGCACGGAACCCAGAAACTTAAAACTCGGCTTGGTTGTGAGGAAACAAGAGGATTCAGTTCGAACAGGTCCGGAGTCTGTAGTTGCAAATGGGGTGGCGCTAGCTCGGGAAAGGAAAACGAAACTAACTCCAACGGGGGTAGGGCAACTGTGACGTAAATGATCACGTACATCCCAAGTATACACCAAAGTAGTATGTGATCTCAAAGTTTCATCATTTTTCTTCTGTGATATCGTGACATTATCCAAAGATAGAATCCCATAGGAATAACATGGGAATTATAATTTTAGTGATAAAGCCCCCCCAAGCCCATTATCTACACACGAATTATAACAGATGAAAGAGCTCAACAAGGAGAACATATGGTCCGAGTTTCATTAACGCAGCTCAAAAATTCTCGGAACTATGCGGGATTAAAAAAAAATTGAAACTTTAAAATAATTTTAAAATGTTAAATATGGAGGGAAAATGGGGCTATGGTCCTGAAAAAATGTATCTAGGATGCTTACAGGGAGAACAATTAATACCAGCTGGTGCGGTCGACCATGGTTTCATAGGATTCGAGTTATTCCTAGGAAGCCCTTTAGGGAGGGAGCACCGGAGGGGACTATAATTCCACGTACAGCTCGCGCTAATACGAAAATATGGCGGACTTCCAAAGATCAAGTAGCAAGCTCAATTCCTTGGGGGGAAGGTGAAAATTTTTCCAGTCCCCAATGTTTTAACATGGGAGAATGATATTTTAGTGCTTAAGCCCACCCCATGCCTACACAATAAGAATGAAGTAAATGACTGGATGGGTTTCGACGAGTGGAACAGTTGGTTCAAATCTCAAGTCCGAGACTCGAACAGGAGCCAAGATATTGTGAATTTAAGCAAATTTAAAAAGTTTAAAAAAGTATAAAAGAATTAAAAACTATGGAAGAAATAGCCCTATGAGCATAAATTTATAATAACTGGAAGAACAGATAGAGAGGGATCGAAGGAGTCAGGTCCAAATGAAATGTAAGGCTTGGGTACCGAGATATTGGCCAAAAAGCTGTTGATGGGGGGAATGCACCGGGGAGGGGATGCGACCCAACAGATATGGTTTATAACAATAGTTATTATGATCCCCAAAATACCAGTCCCCTAGCACCAAAAAAGTGGTATGTTAAAATATTGTTACAGACTGATAAGCTTTGAGTAGCCGAACGGTTAGAGCACTGCTCTATCATGCAGACGGCTCGGGTTCGAGTCTCCCCGACTTTAATCATGACTTTCTTTATTTATTATTCTCGGGTTCGAGCCTCCAGATACTTGTTTGTTAACTTTGATTATGATATTTGCGTTAATTATTTTGGACATTTGCAAATTTTTAAATTGAATTTATGTTAATCTTCCCCTGCTGGTCATTCTAGAGCTCTCACCAGGTGTGGATATAAAAATACCGCAGCTGGATAAGTCTTCAGTTGTGGTGCTGCCCGTGTAAGGTACTACGAAAAATAAACTGTGTATTGGGTAACTTCGCCTTGTTTCTTTTTGCGTGACAAAATAAGAAAACGGTATGCGCACTCATCCGTGATGGTTTTGCGTCACATCCGTGACGGTGTGCGTGCGCATCGTAAAAGTTTACCCTCATCCTTTTTCCAAACGCTCAATAGGAAGTATAACCTCAAAAAATTATCAGGACAAAATGGGTAAAAATGGAAAACAAACACCTCAACTAAAGGTTTTAACTCAAGAAATACTTTTATAAATCTTCAAATCCTCCCAAAATATAATTAAAAATTAAAACAAGATTAACTTAAAAAGTATGTTCATAAGTGACTGGGTCCCATTGTTTCACAAGTGATACAAGCATATTTCACAAGTTCTTAAGTCCTCTTAAGAGGGTTACTTCACGCAGCATTTTCCCTATTTCCGTAAGGTTAAAAATGACCAAGTTTAAGTAACATTTTTTAAAAATTGGCAGGTTGTACAGTCATAGGGAAGGGGAATTTTTGTGTGTGCATTCATTGTATTGTTTTTATTATTTTAATGGAAACATTTTTCAAAATTTTTGATTAGTTTTTTTAAAAAATTCATATGTGGAGTAACACGTCAAAATTTTTAAAACGATGAAAATTCTTGTACATTTTAATCCATAAATATTTTTTGAATAATTTTTTTGACAAAATCTCTCATTAAAATATTTATTTGTACAGTGTTAACACATGTGCAAAGTTTCAAGGCTATAAAATAAGTAGTTTGTTCAAAAATTTTCCTTTTGTGTTGAAATTTACACTTTTGAGAAATAGAGATTTAAAGTAAAAACTTACCATTAACTAATGCATACTAGAACTAGAACTTGGATTGCGGGTGTCATTTGCAAGATTATCTTCTTGTCTACACTTTAAATGTTTGTTTTTAATTCTATCTTCTTTGGTTCATTGTAAATCTGCCTATTCTGCTTTCCTAATAAACGCATAATCTATTTCTTGCAACGCTCGATATTTGTAAAATCCAGGGGTTGTTGTTGAATGTTTAACACATCTAAAACTTTTAATTTGGTAATAAAGCCTTGATTATATAAATATATAGCTTCATGTACTATAGTTTTTAAAGTTCCCAACTGCACAAATACAGTTTTTTAAATATACACCTAATACTATTTCCGCTTTCACTAATATTTTGAAATTTATCAAGTAAGCATTTAGATAAAATTTCAAGACTAGAGACCTCTAAATATTTATTTATGCAATTCCCAATTGCAATAGGTAAGTTGCGTTTATGCTTATATGTGTAACTTTTCAGTGTGGACATATTATATATACACCACAAGTCACTTCCCATGGGGCATAAACCGTGTCGTAGATTCAAATCTGTGGAGATTTTATCAAAAAATATAGCCCAAATAGCTTGCCTTATGGCTGACAAGTTTCTCGAGTTGTTTTGAATAGCCAAAACATAGTATCTTTAAAATTTGTCTATTTCTGCATCTGTCAAGCCATTATGGCATCCTATAGTTTTTATGTCCTCAAGCTTTTTGCCTTTTAATTTTGATTTTAACGCCCTAAGTCATGTCCCCATCATTTTCTCACACACAACATGGCCAGCACATTCTAATTTTTCAATATTGACATATCTTTAAGGTTTAGATTCTAAAACTGCTTTGTATGCTTTAGAGTCCCCATAGAGTCCAAATATTGTGTATATCGTAAATTGTGTAATGTCTGCGAGCGATGGAAGATACAAAAATAAAAGAAGTACACCTCTTCAACTTCCATTCCCGTACTATATTTACAATGTAACTGGCCGAACACTCATCACTACGTACATTGTTGTTAAAATTACATGAGCATTTCCACGACAATATTTCAGTATCAACAACTTTCCCAGTGTCCAAACTAACTGCCGTAACAAAACCATTTATATAAGTATGGCCCTTTTTTTTGCCAGGTACCATCGATAGCCACAGGTACTATTTGGCATCCATTATTAAATAATATTGTTTCGGCAGCAGCTAATGCCATAGACAATTTAGTTACTTTCTCTGTCGCGTTATTTAATGTATGCATGGAATCGTAAAACCACTTTAGTGTAGGTGACAAATTCATATCTCCGCAAAATATTTTTGCAACTCTTCTTTTTTAATAGACCTCATAGCGTATGAAAGTTTATTGTTCACTTCATATAATTTTGTATCTTTTTTGATTAACTACTGTTTTAGTAAACCTGGTATTAAGAAATGTTTGAATAAGACCACAGAAGTCACAACATATTAACAATTTTGTAGCCAAAATTTATGTGATTACCTTGGTTTTTACATTTTATTTATGTTATTAATGTTGTTTCAAAGCACAAGAAAATAGTACAATGTCAGTTATTTCACAGAAACATTCAAATGAATCAAAAAAAGAAACATACTCCTTATTAAACTTAAATAACTGCTTTTAAAGCTGAATTATTTTTGTTGAAATCGTGTGACTGTTATGCAACGTTTTATTCATGGAAAGTTTGGGTTTTTGTACATTTTTTTCCAAACTTTCGTTTTTCACACGTTTTATTATTTAACCAACTTTTAAAAACATTTTTTAAACATTTTATCATTATTGTTTTTGATGGAAAACACTATTCCACACGATAGCAGAAATTCGTTGTATTTAATGAGGTAAAAATATAGCATGCGGTTACCAAAAAGTAAACAAACATCTACAACTATTTTCACTTCTTTCCTGAATAAGTTGCTGATCAAAATAAATTCAACCAATTTAAACTATTTGAAAAGGCTGAAAAGTAGCATGTGTCTTTTGTTATGACTTGAGGGGGGCGTGGCGATCCGCTGTTTTGGGATTTGACAGGTGTAAACAACTTTTTAAAAAAAATATTAAAAATACTTCTAATTCAGTTAGAACCCAAATTTAAATTGCATTAGAAAGAAAAAGAGTGGATATTTTATTTTTCAATCAAAATTGAAAAATCGATTTTTTCCCGGATTTTCGTGAAGTGACCCCCTTAATAATTCAGTAAAAATTTCTTTTTTTTGCTATTAGCTATTAAAAAGTACATAGACACAAAGAATAAAATATATTGTAAAAATAGTTTAATAGTTGTATATAAATGAAAAAAAATACTTACTTGGAACATCTTGTGCATTACGTGCAAACATCTTGTTTTGATTGAGAGACGCTACTAGAAATCACTATCATGGACAAGTAATGCCATTTGTTGACTAAACAAGGAAATTATATGAGATATTTTACAATGTTTTCAATAAAAAGCCCCAAATTTGTTTGTTTTTAGGGGGTTTAAAAATGAAGGTTTTAAATTTTACCCTTTTTAAATTTTTTAACAAAATTAGTTTCCTTTAGGTTTTTAATAATATGTATTCCGTTTACGTCTGCGAAAGCTTAATTTTGAATGCAGAAGAAATTCTACCATGGACTTTGAAATTTCTTTGTAATCGTGAAGAAATGTAATGTAAAAGAAAAAGAAAGAACGCCCCCACACACACCCACAAATTGAATGCATTATTGTTTTTAATATTGGAAACACATCCTTATGAGTTTCTCTTATCTAAAAATACGAAAAAAAGGAATTCTGAATGTGTGCGTGTGTGTCTGTTATATGAGAAATAAAAGACAATGATTATTAAGGGGGGGAAGGGGGGGGGGAAAAATGCATTAATGAAAAGCAAGACGTAAAAATAAAAGGATATGTAAAATTTTTAACGAAATTTTTTTTCACCACCGGGCCCAAAGGGGGAGTCTTTGGCGTGTCGGGATTTGAGTTTTTGTCACGGAAATCCGCATGAGAGGAGTTTGCACGAAATCTGTCGGGCTTCCCTTTTCCTTTCCCAATACGTGGTGCGGTGGTTTATGAGGGGATACTCGGGTTTATTTCTTTTCATTCCCATCATTTTTAAAATTAAGAATCCGTCAAAAAGCCCTAGTGTCGCTTTGAAAACCGCATTTAATTAATCAATCATTCACCAGAACCTTTGTTGTTAGAGTTGGGTACAGGTTAAATAATTTTTTACTTGTTTTTCAATCTCTATATTATATCGCATAATTTTAAATTGAGTATCTACAATAGAAAAAAAATAGTTTAAGAGGAGAACAAAAGTTTATAAAAAACATATGGAATTTAAAATATAATTTTTCCTAGGGAATACTGGAAATAGTTGGATTTTATCACTGATTAAAAATGTAAATATTTTTTTTTAAAAGGAGAATTAATTCTGTAAATTGAATTTGAAAAAAAGTTTCATACAGAAATCAAAAGTTAGAAAGCGTAACCATCTTTAAAAAGAATTGGGATTCTTCAGTTGTTGATCAATTTTTTAAAGAAAAAAATCTTAAAATTATTGAAAAATTGGTAATTTGTATTAAAAAGAATTTCAAATTTTTTGATAAACACGAATAAGTAACATAAACTAAAATTTAATTTATTTAATGAAGTTTAATTAATTATGACAACTTTTCAAAATTTAACTGGGGTTATTTTTTACTTTCTGAATTCTTTTACAACACAATAGAAAAAAAAAATTTTGAATTATATTTTTATTTATGAGAAAAGGGAAATTTTTTAACTTTACTTTTGATAAAAGATGCTTCGAATGGGCAGTTTTTCAAAAAAGGGGTTTTTTTCGACGCAAATGTGGGTTTAAAAATGGGGAATAATTATAATGGAGAAAAAGGTTTTAAATGGTTTCAAATTTTTTTGAATTATAAAAGAATTATTCCTGTGGTTATTACCCGTCAAGGGGAAAGAAGCTCACATTGTTTAGATTCTCAGCCAAAGACGACAGACGGAACGTAGGTTTGATGAAGACCATTGGGAAACTACCCACGGAATACTAAAGCTAATTAGAAAAAAAAATCAATCCCAGAGAAAGAAAATTTAAGAAAAAAACCGGGGGAATTCCCTTTTTAAAAAAGATAAGGACTGGCCAAAGTCGTAACGGTTTAGATAAAAATGATAGTTATTTTGTGCTGACACAGCTCAAAGTGTTATCCAGAAGATTATGAAGAACTTAATGCTAGACGTCTCTTGTTTCTGTATCATCATGAAACTTTTTACTCAGCAAGATTCACGTTGCATTTTTAAAAAAAAGAATTTTAAAGGATAAAAAATTTCATATGTTTTATCGTGTGATTTTTATTTTTTGACTGGTTAATTTTCAACGAAAAAAAAAAAAAAAAGATAGTTTTCTTTCAAGAAGAGAGTAAATAGGTGAAAAGAGCATATATTTCAATGATTCTAAGAAACTAATGCAGTGCTTCTCATACTTCCAATGTTTGCTACCCAATATTCAAACATAATTTTTTCATCGCGCCCCCTCAATAAAAGGGGGAAATTTAAAATTTATTAATACGTTAAACATACAAAAAAACTTAAACCTTTAAC
>BMAV01010592.1:441511-460986 GCA_019973955.1 Trichonephila inaurata madagascariensis | reverse complement strand
AAAAAATGTTTAGAAAAAATATTTTTTTTTAAAAAAAGAAGAAATAAGAAATATACAAAAATAATACAAAAAAGCATTTGCAGCAACAAATTTGAAATTATGTCAATACTTTTTTTTTAAAAAAATAGTCGAATTAAATAGTTATCATTTTTGTAGCCCCTACTTTGAGATTTCAAACTATTGATTAAATAAAAATTAACCGTCGCGTATTGATTCAGTTTTAACATTAAAAATACTAAAATTTAAATTGTTTAGTAACAATTAAAACATTTTTGTTGTGTATCGATGTACATGAATTAATATCTATCGTTGCAGCTAATCTTCATCATACACACAACTGATGATATCAATTCTACATGTGTTTTTGAGACAAATATTCTTTTTTCGTCACCTTTTAAATAGTTTACTAATGATTCATTCGTTCATGTGATAATTATTTTATTCTTCCAAAATTTATTTTATGTCTATTTCAATATTTGTTTTACTGCTATTTTCATAAATTTATATGCTTTTTTGGCCTATTTACTAGTATATTGTAGTCAAAAAATTTTTTACATACACGTCTAAAAAGCGAATAAGTAATAATTTAATTGATAAGAATCTCTTTTGAATATTCTTTTTTCCCATATATATAGTTTTATTTGGTTTTAAAATATTTTCTAAAAGGGACTGCTTTTAAACAACGGCGCAATGGCTTTTTGAAAAAAAGAAGAAAAATAAATGTCTTTTTGAAGTTACACGTTTTTGTTGCAACAATTTTCGATCAGACAACAGTAGGCTATGAATTCAGAAACAATAGCAAGAAGAAACACTAATATGGTTTCTCAGCACGGTTTGTAAATTAGTTTCTATTAAATATATAAAAGATAAAGTAATACTTCTGAATACACTCAGAAAAGAGTTTCAGAACATCTGCACAAACATTCAATCCCAAGAATAATTTTTAAATTTTATCTAAACAATCATTTTAAAAAAAGCAAATTATTCGCCTCTGGCTGCTTATGAGCTGTCTCAAGGCTACTCAAACACCTGTTCAATTAATAATAGAAGAATTTATGGAATATTGCGTCGTAAGACTGGAAAAGATACATTAATATGTACAGAAAGATGGACCCGGCATTTTTCAGAAGCACGAGAAATATATTCGTTGCTACGAGCCAAACAAAAATAAAACTGCATTTTTTTTCTTTAAAAGTGTAAAATTTGCATTAAAAAAGTTTTTTTGCCTTTTTTAAAATTATTTTCATTCTCCAGGAAAACAAATGTATGAAATAAAATGTCTTTTAATTCCTTTCTCAATAACTCGACAGCCCAGGGGGGTTTTTGGTAAAGCCTTTTCCCGGTCAGCCCTTTTTAGCTAGTGTTCTCCAACTTTGTTCTCGAAACTAGGAGATCTTTTTCAGGCCATAACCCATCTAAGGTTTGGCCCCCCTTTTTTTGGGGGCCCAAATTTTGGGGATTAAAACTTTTAGTGGTGCGGTCTTCGTCTATTCTGACAACATGCCCCCAAATTTAATTCTAACTGATTTTGGGGAAAAATTTAAAAATGTCAGATTCTTTACATGAAAAATTTGATGTTTTTCGCCACATTCCATTTTCCTGAATTCCTCCAAAAATAAATCTTCCTTTCGCGTAGATACTTATCGTAAAATGCCTTTTACCTGACGAAATAATGCTAGCATTTGTAGAACATTCTTTAAGAGGAGAAAAATACAAGCAAGTCATTTTTATTATCTACCTTTGATTTTTGGAAATGAGCAGGCAGATAGGCTTGCTAAAGCGGGATCTCTCATGTCCCAACCTAACTCTCCTTTGCCTCTGGGTAACGTCAAAAGAATTAATTCCAGTAAATTGAAAAATAAATAGAGATTTCTTGTGTGGTGATGCAGCTGTGGGTAAAGGGGAAATGTCTTGCTCAACAAAAGCAGTAGAGTCCTTAGTTCCCTGCCTCAATCTGTTGGAGTTGCTTGCTTTCGTTTGCTTACTGGACATGATTATTTGCAGAAGCATTTATATCGCATTGGAGTCAAGGATTCCGCTTGTTGTCCAATGTGCCAACAGGAGGAAATGAATGGTGACCACCTCGTGCTCTACCCTATTGTTTTAAAGTTTCTTGAGGACAACACTACGGATGCTCATTTTAATTCTTTTTATAGTTAATCATCACTTTATTGGGCATCTCGTCAACTAAGGGCAAAGATGTCGAAGGTGGGCGTAGGATAAAAAAAATATACATTTGAATTTACGGAGATGTTTCCTTACATATTATGCACGTAAATAGAAGAATAAATAATATTACCTTAAAACAAATTTTATGCAAAATTTTTTTCTCCTTCTTTATTCAAAATCACTTTGGAAAATAGGGTTTCAATGTTCTATTTGGTCGAATCTGATTTGATAATCGGAAGAATGCAAACTGGAGACTGGAAACCAATAAAAATACTGAGTAAACTTTAGATTTGTTCGAAAAAAACAGAGAACTAGAGCAATGATCTCCTAAGTGGGGTGCGCAAAGAGGTACTTAAAGGTATGTCGAAGAAGTGGGCTCACGATCACGTGCGATTGTTTGATTGAGTATCATGATGTAAGTGTGAGGTTTTCTTACTGGTCGTTGAGTCCGGTTTCGTTAATGTCTGAGGAGCTCATCATTTAAATGATCCTCCTATGAAGCATATGTATACGAAGACATGGGAAGTTCAGCCTTTGTGGGGTGAGGACATATCTCAAGACTTGTACGAAGAAACTTTTACACAAAATGTACATTTATAATTTAATTTTAATGTATGTACAGTAATACCTCAACTTACGTTACCCCGACTTAACGTGAACTCCGAGTTAAGCTATTTTCAAATCTCGTCGATTCGTATTTTGTTTGAGAAAAAAATTGGTGACATTGATAATGTGACTGAAGAAGTTGTCGATCTTGGTAGGCAAATAAATTTAGAAGGATTTAGTATGACGTTCAAGAATTGCTGGATTTCCACAATCAGGAGCGGACGATGGATGAGCTGACAGAAATGCATAAGTAGAAGCAAGACACGGAAGAACTTGAGTCTTTAGACCTAGTTCAACCAGAAGAAGGAATGGCATCAGAAGATCGAATGGCGGTTGGAAATTTGAGAGAAAGCCTCAGTTTAACTGAAAAAGAGCTACAAATATTGAAAAATGTAGACTCCAACGAAGAGTGCATTTTTTAAACAAAATAAGAAATAAAAAAATTATTAGCAAGCTACGAGAAAATTTTGCTGGAGAAAAAAAAACTTAGAACTGGCAGACTACTTTTTTTTGCTGGATTTTATTAACTGCATCAGAATAGTTTCGATTTGCCATTTTGCATTTGTGTTATCTAAAATTCTGTAATTTTTTTTTGTTTAATTTTATTTTTCTCGTCTTCGACCCCAAATTAAAATACTTTATACGTATTTATATGAGAAGTCATACAGCGGCTTACGCGATTATCACTCAGCCCATCTTTCGCGTAAGTTCGGGATATTAATGTACATAGTTTGAAATAAATAATTTTATTTTTGACTGCATACTCGCACTGACATATATATACACTAAAGATAAAAAAAAAAAAAACCTGGTACACCTGCCTAATATCGTGTAGAGCCCCTGCGAGCACTCAGAAGTGCCACAACACGATGTGGTATGAACTCGATTAATGTCTGAAGTAGTGCTGGAAGGTAATTGACAACCATGAATCCTGCAGAGTTGTCCATAAATCAGAAGGAGTAAGAAGGGGATGGAGATATCTTCTGAAGAGTACGTTTCAAGGCATCCCAAATATATTCAATAATTTCATGTCTGGGGATTTTGGTGGCCAGCGAGAGTGTCGAAATTTAGAAGAGTGCTTCTGGAACCACTCTGTAGCGATTCTGGACGTGTGGGGTGTCGCATTGTCCTGCTGAAATTCCCCAAGTCCATCGAAATGCACAATGGACATGAATGGGTGCAGGTGATCAGACAGGATGCTTACGTACCTGTCGCCTGTCAGAGTCGTATCTAGACGTATTAGGGGTCTCATATCACGCCAACTTCACACACCCCATACCATCATACAGCCTCCACCAACTTGAACAGTCCCTTGTTGACATGTACGGTACATGGATTCATGAGGTTGTCTCCATACCCGTACACGTCCATCGGCTGGATTCAATTGGAAACGAGACTCGTCAGACCATGCAACGTGTTTCCAGTCATCAACAGTCCAATGTCGGTGTTGACGGGCCCAGGCGAGAAGTAAAGCTTTGTGTCGTGAAGTCAACAAAGATACACAAATGGGCCTTCGGCTCCGAAAGCCCATATCGATGATGTTTCGTTGAATGGTTCGCACTGCGACAATTGTTGATGATCCAGCATTAAAATCTACAGCAATTTGCGGAAGGGTTGCACGTCTGTTCGCTTAATGATTCTCGTCAGTTGTCGTTGGTCCCGTTCTCACATGATCTTTTTCCGGCCTCAGCGATGTCGTAGATTTAATGTTTTATCGAATTCCCGATCTTCACGTTACACTCATGAAATGGTCGTACGTGAAAATCCAAATTTCATCGCTACCACGGAGGTGCTGTGTCCCATGTCTCGTGCGCCGACTGTAACACCACGTTGAAACTAGCTTAAATCTAGATAACCTGCCATTGTAGCAGCGTAAACCTATCTAACAACTGCGCCAGACACTCGTTGTCTTACACAGGCTTTGCCGACTACAGCACCGTATTCTGATTGGTTCCATATCTCTTTATTTGCATACACATGCCGGTACCAGTTTTTTTGGCTCTTCAGTATATGTGTATGTATGAGTGTGTGTACCCCATTTAATAATACATGGAATATACAAATAACTATTTTCATTTTAGGATAAGCGATCAGAAAAGTTTGATCGCTTTCCTAGGAAGCTCTGTACGAAGCTTATCAGAGATATAGATCTCATTTATCTATAAAACAAAAAGCATCGACCGCGTTGTCTAATACTTTAATTTAATGTTTTTAAATCCAGATGAAATGTAAATGCCAATCATATTATTTATCAAAAGTTCTCTTATCGGCCGAATAAATAAATAAATTGTTGTCAATTTAAAGTGCTGCATTTCCTTGGCTCTTTATATACATTTGAAGAAATAGTTTTTCAAATAATTATTTTAAAAACAGTGGTTAAATCGTTAATTTATACTACACAAACAACGAAAAAAATTAAAAAATTAGTAATAATGTCTGTTAGTTTCATATCTATTAGGATAAATTTTACTTAGTTTCCAAGTTTTTTTTTTGAACACAAAAGAAATTTTTTTTATTATATTGCTATTAATTGTAGAATTAGCACCTACATTAGTAGCATGTGGGTTCAAGCATGGCATGCATTATAAGATACAAGTATATAAAGAAAATTGAAACGCAAAAGTAAACATTGGTAGGATACCAAAGAAAACAATTTATAAAGTATGCAATCGAAAGGTAAGTCTGAGAATATATATATATATATAATTTTGTTCCTTTGAAGTTCTTGAATTTTTCTGACAGAAGCTAGAACTCCATTTTAGTTATTTAATTTTCAGAATTTTTCTTATAAAAATAACCATTTTGAATTACTGATAGTTAAAAGTCTCAATTTTATAATGTTATTCACATTCTTTCACTCTTCGCAAAATAATTTTTGTTACCAAAAACTCTAAGTTTTAGAGAGATTATTATTATTTTAGAAATTAAAAATATCCTGATATTTGTGATTATGCATATAGAAAATTGCTTTCAAAACATTCTGAAGTCAATTGTATGTTCTCAAATCGTAAGAGTTCTTAAATAAGCTGTTAATTTTATCAATAAGTCTAGTGAATGTTAAAAAGACAAATGTTTTGTAATCATTATGAATAAAAAAAGCGCTAAAACTTCTTTGAGGTTATAAATTTCTTGGCATTACTTTCTTTTCTTATATAAATATAACATTCTCCAAAAATACCAGTGTTTTTCCTTTTCTGTTTAACAGAAATCTTAACGAAAATATCTTTTCTTACATAAATATATGAAATTATTTTTCCTATATCAAAAAAGCAATTTTAATCCAAAGTAATTTTAGATTAAAGTAATATTTTCACAAGATAAAGACACTTCTTAATTGTTTATTTCGCGCGAATGGATATTCATAATATAAACAATCTAATGTTTACTTTTCTATTACTGTTTTTTATTTACCATCATACAGTAAAATATAAAATGCGGTCAAGAAAAAAAAAAAAAAAAAGAATAAAAAAAAAAAAAAAGAGATTTTATGGCGAAAATATCTAGTGAAAAATTCAGCTTTTCAAAGATAAAGTATTAAAAAAAATTCACGATGATTATTCAAGGCTGTGTAATGAATCAGCAATTTTATGTATGATCAAATTAATATCCCAATTTATTTAGTTAAATAATTAAATCACGGTCACGCGGGTAGAATATTTCCATCTCTCTCCTCTCTCCCCCCTTTTCCCCTCTTTCTCCCCCTTCTCTCTCTCTCTATATATATATATCGGTATATACACTAATGGAAATTTGGAAAATGCAATTGTCTAGTTAATATGTTTAATTTTGAATAAATTTTTAACATCACAGGTCAATTTAAGCTCAAGAAAATGAATTTCAAATGTGATTTGTTGTTACATTAATATCCGGAATAAACTCTAGAATTTTGAATGCAAGCTATTTAAGCAGATTATGATTGTAACTATTGTTGGAGTAATAAAAAAAAACTTTCAAGATTTTTCATATCTTCATTTTATTCTTTCAATGGTCTCACGAATAACACAGGTAACACAAAGGACTATTTACAAAGACGATGGACAAACGATTTTGTAACTTTATAAACAAATACCGGCTGGTGAATTTTCCCTAGAAACGGTAGCTTTTATACAGAGAGGCAACCGGGAAATTTTTCACCCTTTACTTCCTGGACGGATCTTGTTATTGACGGAAGTATGTGGGGTTTCAAAGGGATAGTTAAAATACGCAAGGGTTTTAATTTCTAAGAGATAAACTTACGATTACACCCCGTTAGGCAGGTAGTAAATTATTTACTCGGGAGTGCTAGAGGTCGGGACCATTACAAATTTATTAGTTTTTAAAATGAAATTAACTTGATTCATTACATTGCATACATATATGAATTTCTGTGAGATTTCATATATTTTAAGTAAATAATTTTTTTATTTAAAAATTACTGCTATATTTAAAATTACCTTATTTATTCAATAAAAAGGATTAATTTCTTCATTTGTAGGTTTTTTTGATTGATTTTTATTAAGATAAAGCTTAAGAGGAAGGAAGAAGGGGTACAAAGGATATTGATGATATTCCTCATAATTTTGAAACACCCTTCAAGTGGGTGGCCACGGTAGTCTAGTAGTTATTGTCACCGACTCGTAATTGGTGCATCATGAGTTCAAGCCTGGTGTCGCGTAAGACCTGCCGTGCAGAGGGGCTGATGCACGTTAAATTTGTGAAGCTCAAGGTCCTTCCATTGTCGTGGTGTGAAAGTTCGGTGAATAGTTGTCAGGTAAGGTATCGTCCTCGTCACTTGACCATGATTCAAAATTACGAGGTCCGTTGCCAATATTCTTCGTGTAGCTTTATAGTGCGAAGTTAAGAGGCACTCGCACTCTCATTCATGGTTTTCGGCGGGGGGGAAACCCCGGCCCTCATCCACTCTCTAAACTTCTCAACACGCCAACGAAAAGTTTTTGAGCCTCGACAGATTTATTTGTTAATATTTTATCACCCTTTTTACTTTTTAGAATAAAATATAAGTAGATATAAGTATTCGAAATTACTGACTAAAAACTTCGTGTCTTTTAACAAATATTTTATTCGTATAACTGTCACGTTTTTAATAAAATTTTTCAAATTTCTTTACAGCGCGCGAATGTTACATCATACTTGCTTTTATTACTAGATACATTTTTATATATTATTAGCAAGCAAGTTTAAAAAAATACACTGAATTGCTTTAGAAAAACATTTAAATAAACTATTTTGCAATTAAAAATGCAATGAGATATCTACCGTGTGTAATGCTCACAAATAAACCCAACAGAAAGCAGAAATTCCAAAACGCTCCAAAAGCTGAACGAAAACTTGAATATCACAGTTTTAAAATTTGCGGTTAAAAAACAATCTGAACTTTGGAATTTTGGGTTATTTCAAGTTTTTCCGCCTTAAGTTTAACGAGGATAATAGCAACGATCACACAGTAGGCCGTATCACGAAATAAACGTTTGAAAAGGTGGATTTTTTTTTACCATTATTACTTCCGTCCGTTCAACAAACCAACGGTCTCATTTAAGGCAAAAAAAAATTCTACATCACGTTTATACCATTCAAATAAAAAAAAGAAAAGAGCCAAGTGATGAACTCCGTGATTATACGCCATTTTTCGACTTGAAACCACACATTTAACCGTCGGAAAGAATAAAAAAATGTAAAAAGAAAAAAAATTTTATATTCTTTTTTATTATTATTATTCTTTTCTCGTCTCCAGTTAAATGACCACAAAACGAACAAACGCTCTCTGCGGAGCCCCGCAGTCTGCTTGATCTTCAAACCAAAACGAAACTAGTTCTAGAAAAGAAACGATTGGAGGAAAAGGGGTGGGGATAAAGGAGAAGGAGGCCGGCTTCTCAACACAGGGTCTGTGCAACAATGAACTGGCTGGGGATTACGTTCTATCGTTAGTTCATTCTTTTACGTGTGTTTGCGATGATCCATCGAAAAATATCATAGGGAATGTGTGGAGAGGTATTTCATATACAGTGCTTCCTCAAATATATTATTTCTAATTGATTGTTACATTGAAAAAACGAAATAAAATACTTTCTGATAAGTAGATTGAGAAATTTGGGGGAATTTTTAAAAAGGCCGGAACTTTTTATATGTAGGAGACATGCCAAACATTATTTTGAGCTACTCAGTTTAATTCATAGTAATAATTCATTTTGAAGTCCAGTGGCTTCCACGCCATAAGTCCGAGGTTCAGATCCCGGGCTGGGAAAGGTCGACTCAGTCTTTCATCCCTTCAGTGGGTCGATAAATAAGAACCAAGCTTGCTTGGGAACTGAACACTGGGGGTTTCGCGTCAAACTGACCGCTTGACCGAAACATCTGCACATACACCCCAGCGCCTAAGGTCACGTGAACTGAGATAGTACAGTGGGCCTTGGCCCTCATGGGCTGTTGCGCCACTGAGTTCAGTAATAGTCCGTTTTAAATACATTTGGTAAATCGGTAATTTACCTTTCTTATTGAACTCCATGATTTAGAATGTATATATTAAATGACATTATTTTAAATTTAAAGTAAACCTTAAGTGTTTTTATTTATTTATTTATTTATGACATTTTTCAGTATGAATGCTTTTTAGAGAGTCCTCGTGTTTATAAAAGCAAGATAGTAAGTTTATATTTTAGTCACGCAAAAAATTAAGATTAAAATATATCCAATAATACCTTAATTTGATCTTTCTATGGAAAAATTCATACTTTAGTTCTTTTCTTCTTATCTCGGCCAGAATATGGACAATCTTTTCCTTTTATTCAAAGCGAACATTGAAATATCTGGATAATTTATTAAATATCACTTTTCTGAATACCCCAGTTAAATATATTTCAAAATATAAAGGAAAAAAAAATTATCTATAAGTTTATTATAACAGGAGTTGTAACAAGCTAGCCATTTACAGAGGTGGTCATCACAGCATTAACTGTATAAAGGTTCATACCTACTCTGTTAACTTTCTCTTTTAGAAGAATGTACTAATAAGGACAACACGATGAAACAATACAGAGATGATGATACAGAAGAAATGCTAAAAAATAAAGTTTGCATTTAATATTTTTTCTTGGCATAATCAGATTTTCAAAAGAGGGAGGGGGAAACCATATTGAAAATTCTTATTTTTATCTCAATAGAAATCTCTTTCGCGCCTCAAACTATCTAGGTATAATTTTTAAATGAAAATTTCTTCACAATAAATATGACTTTAAATACATAATCAAATGAATGACATTGTAATAAAATTGATATAATTGATGATCATTTTTTGATAGTAAGTATTATAAGTAAAATGATACCAATTGTTTATGTTGAACATAATACCTTAATTACAATCAGTTAAGACACTAAGCTAATAACTATTGTTAAGCTTAAATCTAGCATGTGGTTATGACAAAACTTACGGAATAAGAATTGTAATTAAAATAATGATATAAATACAACTAAGAAGCAAATCCCAACCTTTAATCACATCTTAGTGCAATGCAGCCTCAAAGGATCAAGTTTCAAAGGAAAAAATAACAATAAATTTATATTGCGTTTCTTTAATGTTTTGATCAACATCAATATTATAGCAGTAGTCAACATAAAGAGAGAAGTCTTTTATCCTATATGTTATAGTGTTGTTGGGATTGTGATAATAAATAGGTAATTAATGTAGAGAAATGATCAATTTTATTGATTGATTGTTTAATAATATCTCACTCAGAAGCAACACGAAGGCTATTGGCAACGGACCTCATAATTTTGAACCATGGTCAAGTGACGACGATACCCCCAGCTGTCAATTCAGGCTCCCAATTTCCCTCCTCAGCTCCTTTGAGAACTTTGAGCATGCATAGAAACAATGTTGGACACAGGTCTATGACCATAACTTATCGGCTACCATGCTTTTCTGGCTGATTTTTGAAGCTGTTTTTCGTAAGGCTAAAATTCGCGTCCGAGCATCCTTCATAGTGCAAGTAACTCACGTTGAGAATCTCTTCTGTAGAGAACCACAACTGTTCTAAAGCTGCAGATACTTCATCCGTAATTGATCAGAGAATCTAGGTAACACGGTATTATCCACAGGGACGTAAGGACCTTAAGGAATGAGCCAACTGCACGCGGGTCCAGGCCTAGGGCCCCAGCCACAATGTGGGCCTCGTCTCGTTCTCGACTCAGCCTTTATAAGATCACGATTCGAATAATTTGAACGTTCAAATGTTATTTCCGTCTGTATTATCCAAAAAACTTGAAATTCCGGACGATATGTCAATTGGCTACATGCAATGACCGTTGTTCATGTATAGGACTAGGCCTATCACCATACATCCATCATTACTCATTCAATCAAAAGGCGGCAATCGGTCTAGCCGATTTGAGCGATTGTAAATTATACACATTTATTCGTATCGGGTTATTGTTTATACGAATTGTTGACAACTTATGCTGTGTACTGTCTACTTTTAAGGGTCATAGGTGGGCCTACATTTGTGTAGGGGCTCAGGGCCTCAAGAAGTCTTAAGACGTCCCTGATTATCAATTAGGCTGATGATGTCTTTCTAAAGAAATTACGAGCCTTTAGAGTTTTATTATATTTCACTACTACTTTAATAATGAAATACTGGATAAAGCTCAGAATATCTAAAACCATTACCAGATTAATCAATTTTTTTAATTCATTTATCAAATCCCTGTCCATTGACCATCAGATCATCAGGCAACAAGCTCTCCAATACTTTCTTACAACACAGTCCAAATTCTCAAGTGCAGAGCACACGTCCATGACTTGTCCAGAATCACACAAAACATATAAAGGTGAGACAGTCAGATTAAAACGAAATAATTGAGCACAATGGGAGTCATGCCCAGTCAATAGCCTAAACTCAATCACAGCAGCAGTATGAGGAGAGCCCGATTAATTCAAAATTCTTTTTCTTCACTGGTTCGACAGCCCTGGGTGGGCCCTGGCCTTCTCCAGTTTTCTCAAGGCATCTCTACTTTTGGCAACCGTTTTCCAGTTTTTGACCTTTAAAATTTTTAGATCTTTTTCGATGCAGTCAATTCATCTTAACGGGGGTCTGCATCGAGGTCTATTTCCCATGGGCTTTGCCAGAAAGAGTTTCTTTCACACACACACACAGCAACGTTTTTCATTCATTCTAAGCCAGGTGACCAGCCCATTTAGGTTTAATCAAAAATTAGACCACTGAAATTTTATCGAAGAGCAGCTGTGAAGATTTATGTATCATCCAATATGTCGTCCACGCTTTGAAACCAACCAACCTAAAGCAATCAAAAATTAAAATTTATCGCAACCCTACCCATGATTATAAAAACTCAAGAACATAATTAGATTATTCTCAATTCGACTGTTAAATTCCTGCACGTAACTAACCTCGTACTCTTACATTTGTTTTCAATTTAAGAACGACTCCCTCTACCTCAAAAAGGAAAGCAACTCCAAGTATGCATCCTCGTATGTATGAATGCACGTAAGGGCGTGAGTCACCGCTTCGTGCACCTGTGCGTGTGTGTGTAGGTGTGCAGCCCCCCATGAGTAGTGTCGACGACGACCTCTCTTGACCTTGCTTCTGGAATGTAGGTCTCTTTTCATTCATTTAATCTCTCTCTTTTTACGATTTTTTTTCTGGTACCTCCTTACTGCCCTTTTGTCACGGACATTGCAAGAAATAAATAAAATGTATAAACAAAAAAAAAAAAAATAAAGCACTCGTTAATGAAGATGGCATTATTTTCCAGAGCTTTCTTTGGTTATATACAATGGAAGTGAAGCATTTTAAGTGTGGCTGCAGTGATTTATGATGCTTCGTCGTCGCTCAAAAGAAAAGGATTGAAAGTTACGTGGGTAATTGTAATTGAACTTGAAAAAATTGAATCGCTTTTTAACAATGGGAAAGTAATTAAATTTGTGTGATGGTTGGTATAATATATTGGTGAGAAGAATCGGTTTGAATTACAAAATAACTTTAACTGTGGAGCCCCAAAAGTGAATTGTTTAAGATCTCTGTTGTTTTTTTTAAAGCACCCAGTTTGGTGCCTTATTTTTATTAATGAATTCTTTTTTTTAAAGCCCTATTATACAATGAGAAATAAAATTATACACTGTTGAATAAAAAGGCCATGAAAAAGTGTGAATAACAAAGACGCATTTTTATTTGAAATATTGAGGAAGAGAGAAAAAAGAAAAAGAATTTAATTGATGTTCTTTTCTCACAACTTAATTTACACATTGAAATAGGTTTCTTTTAAACAACATCTACAAATTACGTCATTAAGACAATAACTATACATGAATAATATTTCGAAAACTGAAATAATAAACTATGTTTGTTAGTAAAACTGAAAAATTAAGAAGTTTTTACTATTCAACAAAAAATCAACAAAGCTACTAAATACTAGTAAGATTCAAAATTTTCCGGACTGAGCCAATAACATGGAAAAGTTTTGCAGGAGAGCGACTATAATAACATTTTCGTGTCCTGGGCAGGGGCGGCAGTTACTCACCTGAAAAGATTGCACACTTTTCAAAACATTCAACTGCGTAGAGCAGCAAACGCACCTTGGTTTGTCAGGAATGAAGTCTTGCATAAAGATCTTAATTTTCACTTAAACTTCTTGATTTCATCAAAACAATCAGAAAATTTCTTCAATCGGTTACCACGTTTCAAATGAATCTATCAGGAAATCCCGGCTTACGACAATTCTATTCCTAGCTCTTCTAAGAGACCTAGAGCAATTCTTAATCCACTCGTATCAACACTTCCAGCTCTAAAAGGATAGAGAATGTCTTGATACAGATTAAAAATTATGAGCTTTATTTATTTACACTAGTTGTTTTCTTGTGCAGACTTCACTCACTCTAATTATTCCCCACTTACAATGTAAGTCGCGTTTCATGTAGCAACTTCACCTCATGTTCTTATTTCAAACTCTCGCTTTTCTTACTTTTTCCAAGTGGTTATTTAAAACTTCCTTTCTCAATAACCTTTTGCCAGTTATCTTAGAAATTTATCATTAACGGACTTGAAAATATTATTTTCTTAATCCTTGTTATTAAAATATATCCTCTCTCTCGTCCCGTCGAGATGCGGCCAGATGATGGTTGAAAGGCAGGCTTTGCTGTCATGGAGATGTGACGTCATTTTTCTCTTCGTTTTTCCAATGAAAGCGAAACGGAAACTAAATCAACTGGGAGAGTGGTTTCCTACCCACCCCCTCCACCAGCGCTGTTGCGCTGCATTTTATCATGGACTGCATTTTGTTTTATATGTAGCTTCAACAAATTCTTCTCTGTTCAATTTATTATGATAGCAGGTGGATAATAGAGGCTTTCTCTAAGGGTTTCCGCTAAATGTATAACCGTTACTAACATTTTTTGTGTTATTGCATTCTTCCCATTTTCTAAAAAAAAAAAAAAAGATTGGGCCCCGTCACTTAGTCGACGAGTTGCCACGGCGTTGTATTTTGTAGGCGGATGTATTTAGTCGCCGGCGATTGAAAGAAATCGCATTTGTTGAGCTGGTAATGGATATCAATTTTTGAGTTTTCGGAATATAATTACTCTTTATGTTTTGAAGTCATTTTTCGAGGCGTTATCTCAGGCTTTTAAAAACAAGTAACAAATTTTTTTTAAAAAAATGTCAATTCCTACTTTGTTAGAAAACGTACTGGCGCCATCCCAGTTACAACTTCAACAGAAATCACGCAGAGAATAAATTTAAAATTAAAACATTTAATTAATTTAAAATTTAATTACAAGTTTAAAAAATGTATTTGAACTTGAATGGATCACAATAGAAAGTATTTTATTCAGGATTGAAAATTTGAACAAGATATATATATAGAGAGAGAGAGCAGTGCTTCTCAAAGTTTTAATATTCGTGACCCAATTTTTGGTATGATTTCATTGCGCCCTCATACATTAACAATGTATCAAATTCAATAATATTATACTTCAACGCTTAAACTACGATACGACCTTAACCTCTTAACTGTTACCGGCGTATATAAACGTCTCGCTCCCCTCAAAGCGTTAATTTCCCCAAATTATATATACGCCTTTCCGGATATGATCTTTTCTTTGCATTGCTATCCATAGAATAATCCGAAGGCTTTGGATGCAAAAAAAGGACATTGAAATCTTTGAAGAATTTACTTATTTCAGAATTTTTTTTGCTTCTTTATTTCCCCCGAATACAACTCATATCCACGCCTACGAGGAAAATAGTTGTCATTGGAAAAATGAATCGCAGCTTTTAAAACGGCAGGGGTGAAGGGATTATTATAAACATACAAATTTTCAAGATAAGCGTTATTTTTTTAATAATTTTATACATGACAATCCCATAGCCCTCCTGGTAATTATTAAATTTGTTCTTAACTTAGTATTGTTAAATTAACTGTAAAATACATTGTGTAGTACAATTATAAGTGTAATATTTCAGTGTAAATGTGTATTTTATTTTTTTATTATGTCAGAATATATATGTTTTGCTTGTTTACTTTCAATAAATTAATAATTTTTTTTCAAAATATTCTTTTGTTTTTGATTTTTCAATGCTCCGCCCCCTCTGAGTCGTCATGCCCCCAAAGGGGCGCCCCTACAGTTTGAGAACTTGATATATATATATATATATATATATATATATATAAGAGAGAGAGAGAGAGAGAGAGAACTAATAGAGTAGGAATTGAAAAATAGTATACTTCTTGAACTACAGCCCTTTAAGTTCCTTAGGTATGTCTCTCTCTCCTCATTTCTTTTAAATAAACAGTATTTTGATCTACATATAAGTCTAATTTTTAAAATTTTTTTTTTATAGCTGTCATTTTTATACCCTATTTACAATGCACTCATAAATTTCGCACTTATTTTTAGTGTTAAAAGTGCTCATTACACTCCAGGATTTTACGGAAACTTCTTTTATTTTAATTTCTTTTTCTTTTTAATTTGAATTTTTACATTTGAATATAAATCTAAACATGGCATTATAATATAAATATTTTCATGCAAGCATGATTTCATATTTTAAAAATTCAGCTTCTCTTACTTTTATTTACCTTAAAATTTATAATTTGATTTTGCTACATACACTAAATGTAATACAAACTCATTTTTTAAAATTTTTTTTAACACAAATGAAAAACTAACTTCTTAAAGCTTCTTTTCCAAAGTCAGAAATGTATTAATTTAATACACAAAGGAAACATGCATAAAGCGCAAAAAAATAAATTCAAATTTAGTTATTCTAAACATTCCATTGCCTAAAATATTCTAATAAGTTTTGCGTTTCATTGTAAAGAATTCGTTTTTCGTTAATTTGCAGAAAACACAAAGAAAATATTTTGTTTCGGATAAAATTTCTAAAGAGATCCTCCACTTTTTTTTAATTAAACACTAAATAAAACTAGATAAGTTACTCCTTAAATTCTTTAAGCCAACGAAATTCAAAATAACCATTTTCCTAAGGGAAATCAAGATTTCGAAGCAATATTTTAATTAGAACATTCGAATTGTAAGATTTTACCTGTCGGGAAACAGATTTGTGGCAACATCTTTTGCAGCAGACGATTAGTAATCACTGAAAAGACCAAATTAGAGCTTTCAGGTTGAAACATATCAATAAACGTCGAATAATAATGTCTTAAAACGCGGTAGTTTCACCGTGATTCTAATTTTTAAAATTTTCGCGAACGCGGGAGGAAGCTCCGCGGGAAAGATTAATGATACTAAATCACGCATTCATTTATAAACGAAGAGGAAAGGGGTTTTATTTTATTTTTAGGCAGAGCAGTTTTCTACGTTTTGCGGGAGATATTGATGGATGAGAGGCGGTTTCGATTCGTTTTGTGTGGGGAATGATATATTTATTTTAATGCGAAGCGCGATTCGAGACATTATCGGATTTCTGGGCTATAAGATAAAATAAATAAGACAGGAAAGTATTAGCAACCAGATTCTGATAAATGCGTTACTTTCGGTTTCTAAAAGCGAAATTTAAATTTATCTAACTGGCGAGAGAGTTGTGTTGAGTTGGGAATAATTATTCGAATCTGGTAGTTCCATTCCGTTGTTAAAATTTTATTGTTTAGTTATAAATTAATACAGTAGAAACCCGAAAACTCAGCACTCGATAACCTGGCCGGATAACTCAGCCACAGCTTACAGGTTGAAAGCAGCAATATGCAGAGTACAATACGAAAAACCGCTGGACATTCTATACACATTTCTTTAAAAAAAGTAGCCAGTTTTTGCAAACTTGGCAACTTTTCATTACAAACAGTTTTATGCCTTCATAAAGTATTTTTTTAAACAGGTAAAATTAAATTTACGGGTATATTCATTGCTCTTTTCCCGGGGTACCCCAACCTTTTTTTCGGGGGGGGCATCATACATATGTTACCCTTATTTCAGGCGGGCCACAAATGAGCATAAATGGGGAGGGGGGGGGGAAAATTTTTTAAGATCAAGAAAACCTTTGGGAAATTTAAAAGGGGGAAAAATTGATCAAAAATTTTTAATAACCTCTGTTTTTTTTTTTAATTAATATTTTTTTTTTTTTATTTTTGTCACTAACACCAAATTAGAAGCTTTTTTTGAAGCATTCATTCACAATTTTTGCATCAGTAAAAGGTTTTTTTGGGGTTACCAAAAAAATGCCCAAACTTCATAGGGTCTTTGTTACCACTGTGATATTACCACTCACAAAACACATTGTTGCTTTTGCAAAAAAATTTTTGAAAACCTATTTATCATCTCTTTTAAAAATTTTTCAAGTGTAAGGGAAAAGATTCCTGTTTTTGGTATTTTTAAATACAACCCTTTCGGAAAATCAAACAATTACTGATCCATGTTTTTTTCACTAAAAATAGTCAACCTTTCCCCCCAATTTTCCCCTTTAAACGGGTATATTTCCTTCGAATATTTTTTTGCTTTCAAAATATAAAGAAAAGTTAAAAAAAGTTCCACCCATAAAAAGGTCTTACTCCCCCTGTTGTCTGTTATCTCAATAACCGTAACCGTTCCAAATAGAAAAAGAATATCAATTAGTACCCGTACGATACCGACAGCAAAAAGCAAAATTGACATATTTGATTTCTTGACAAAAAATTTCCCACCAAATTTTTAATACAATGTTCTTAAGTAAATTTCTCAGAGCAATGGGCCATGACAGGACCACTTAAAAAGGCTCAGTGGGCCCCAGGTTGGGTATCGTTGGCCGTCATAAAGTACGTACTTTTCATTTTTTAAGGGTATTTGGGCAGTTTATTTTCTGTTGTATTCTCAAGCAAATAATACATGCTAGTTCACAACAATATTTTTTGAGCAAACACTCGTACTTATTCTTTTTTAATTTCATTCTCGATAACCTGGCATCTTTACAAACGCGACTAACCTTCAATCCACATTAGGTTGAGTTTTCGTGACTTTGCTGTACTTATTTAAATGCACGTCCTTCACATAAACACACATTTACGCAAGAATGTGTTTTTATGGTTTCATTCTAGTAATGCTCTTTCAAAAATAATAGCACACACACACACAAAACAAAGGAGAAGAAAATACTTAAATGGTCTTTAATTATGGTTTTAGGTTTTAAAGAAAATTCTATTCTAATAGTACTGCAAAAATTTTTTGTTGTAGCATAAATAGTTCAGCTCTTAGTTGTGATTATTTTGAATGTACGAACACAAACACGAGAAAAAAACGACAGAAAATAGCGGAAAAAACAGAAAGGCATTTGGGGATTTAGTTAAATGTTTGTGAAAAGGAGATTATCCATGCTTTAGATTTTCCTAAATTGTGGAAAATTGCAGCGTACTTCTTTGCGTATGCTTTCTTAATGAAACCTTAGTTTTTATTTGATTACCAGTTTTTTTTTTGTTGCTATTATGCTCCACTTTTGTTATTCTGAAGACTTAATCGATGCAGGAATGCTGACACAAAGGGTCTTTGCTATACCTTCCATTATCACATTTTTAATTCCTAAAATTTCTTAATTTAAATTGAAATTTTTATTAATTAAATGTATTTTAATATACAGACTATATGATATTTCATCAGATCTAACGAAAAATATCAAATTCTTCGTTCATTTAAAATAATACATGTATTTCTACGCTTCGATTAAGAAATCTCCTATAATTGGTTCAATTCAAAAATATACTGAGCATACAGAGGACTTTTATAAACAGATTATGCATTTGGGCATTCATTCCAACAAAGCTTTTCAGGGAAAAAAACTTTTCGCATATGGTGAAGAATAGAAATTGCACGCAGATCATCTATTAAAATATCAGTTTTAGCTTCTGCTTTCAAATAATGATTTCTACCACAGTAGCTCATTATGCACACATGTAGTGAAACTTTAATTTCACAAATATTATCATCATTATTGATATTTCCTCTGAGCACTTTTTAAATTTGTTTTAATAAGAATGAGAATTGCAATAATTAATAGATACATATAAGGCTAGAGTTAGGTTTAATTTTAATTTACATCACACTCTGAAGCAACACGAAGAATACTGGCAACTGACCTCGCTATTTTAAACCTGATCAAAAGATAAGAATATAATGGCGAACATAAGGGGTCCACGATTTCGGATCACCCCCCTCGCCCTTGTTTTTTTTCGATTGATTATAATCCTATGTATAAAGTACGTAAAATTTA
>BMAV01010592.1:427577-439987 GCA_019973955.1 Trichonephila inaurata madagascariensis | reverse complement strand
TACACACTTCCTTTCTAAACATAACACCCTCTTTCAGTTCCATCAAAAAAAGGGAACGAAATCAGAGTTGTTTTTCTTTTTGCTTTTAATCGAGCGTGCTAGCATATTGCACGCTCAAAATGATTCGATAACAAAGGGAAAGGGAGTGGAAGTCTTTTCGGATGTTTGCAAAAGCTATTACGCCAGATTATAGGAGTCAACAACTCTTTTCATGGGTGAGGCTCTCCATTTTGTGTGCGAATTTGCAGATATCTGAACTCGGCCGCGTTTGCAAGAGGCATTCGATTACTCGTTGACTTTGAAATTGCTATTGTAATGCTGATTTAGTTTTATCGCGTTATGAATTTTTTTTTTATCCTAGCATATGTAAAATTAAACAGGAATAATTTTCTTGCTATTGGACGGAATGCGTAACATGTAACATATACTTGAGGAGGCCAACCTTATAAAATGTGAAAAGGTTTGCTGTAATGCTATCTTTTCCTCTCTCTCTTTTGCAATAAGTTTTGCTTTTAAAACAACTTTTATCTGAGACCTTTGGGTGGATTAAAAAAAAAAATGTATTTCAAATATTCTCTACTTTTATGACTTATAGTATACAGAGTGTCCGGGCTTAAAGTATCCAAAGTTATAGTTTTTTTTTTGAACCACCGATCAGAATGTAATAAACTGTTCATCCGTGGATTGAAAATCCCTCCAAGATTTTTTTGGCCTTGTCCGATCGGTCGCACGTGCTCGCATTATTCGGCAATCGCAGACGATAACTTGTTACACTGACTTCATTAGTAAAGTTGTGAACGCCACATCTTTACTAATCTTTACAATGCGTACTTTGGTTAATGGAATTTAAATCAGTCACGCGTGTACAGTGACGTGTTCGAACAGAATGGAATGCTGCTTCTGGCTTGCTTAATAGACTTATCAAGACTCCAACAAAATGAATCACGCACAGGGGATCAACAGTGTCTTCTATCATGAAGACTTAAAGATACTTGCCAGTTTGAGATACCAAACTTTCCCGTCTGTTTTAAAGTTCTTTACCATTGGTGGATAGATTTTGATGGCGGAGATCGACATTCCATTCTGTTCGAACATGTCGCTGTACACGCGCGACTGATCTAAATTCCGTTAACCAAAGAACGTACTGCGCTTTTTGCTGTGGCGTCCACATCATTACTGATGAAATCAGTGTAACAACCGAACAGAAAAGTACTAGTGAACACATAAAAACATGAAATCTAGAAGCAATGCACATGCAATGATGATAATTATATGGTCGATATTAAATTAGAAAATGCTGATAGACTGATTCCAGAGACAAAATGACTGAAGATATATCGAACCGAAATAAACCGATATTTCTTTTCGGTTCAGTTCCGGTTTTCATTCCAACCAAAATACCGATCGGTTTTCGGTTCAGTTCCGGTTCGAAGCCCTGTCCAAAATATATTTGCCATAATTGGAGCTGCACACACATTATCATTTACTGCAACTAGTTCTTCCGGTGACACAGTGGGACTGCCCAGTAATACAGTCACTTTCTCAAACATTTCATTAAGTGTCGGCTCAGTTTTGATATCCTCCTTCTCCATCTTTTCGTGTTAAGCAATTTTTGTTTCGTGTTAAGAGAAAAAATGCATGAAAATACTTTGTAGTTTTTCCGGACCGTTGTGTTATTTCGTGTTAACTGATATTTCGTTGTTTTCGCGTTAAGCGTATTCCACTGCAGTATTAGGATTTGAATCCACAACTCGAAGGAAACAGTGACGGTCACGAGTTCACAGCTACGACCACTCGACCACCATGGCCATGACCCCGATCCGAACCTCTACCCACTGATTACAAGTTCGTTACTTTTTATGTTATTCATCGGTCTGATGTTGAAAACAACTGCGTTTAAATATTTAAATAAAAACATTTTTTTTTTCAATTTTTCACTTAAGGTATCCGACTACGTTCGGAACCATGATTTTAAAAAATTGCATAAATGTATAATTTTCATGATGTTTAGTGTCACTTGAATTAGAATACATGTATAAAATTGTTTTAAGGACATTATGACAAAAAAAATTATTTAAATACAATATTTTGGCAAAAAAATAACTTAGAATAGCCTTTTTTCAAAATGTTCTCCTTTTGTGAAAAATGCTTCTATTATAATATTTTGCCTGTATATAGCTCAGATCTCTGTACAGAGGCTCAACTAGAATTTTTGAAACGCATTACTTGGAAGTCGGTTTATCCATGTTTTACGAAAACAGAAGAGAGAAATTTTAAGAAAACACGCCGATAATTATTTCAAATGGTTGTAACTCTGAAAATAATGTGAATGTTTCAAAAACCTTAGTTGAGCCTCTGTACAGAGGTCTGAGCTATATACAGGTAAAATATTAATATAATAGAAGCATTTTTTACAAAAGGAGAACATTTGGAAAAAAGGTTATTCTAAGTTAATTTTTGCCAAAATATTGTATTTAAATAATTTTTTTGTCATATATATATAATGTCCTTAAAACCATTTTATACATGTATTCTAATCTAAGTGACACTAAATATCATGAAAATTATACATTTATGCGCTTTTTAAAATCATGATTCCGAAAGTAGTCGGATACCTTAAAATTATGATACTAATTTGAGGGAATTAAATCGATGATAAAATGCTATGATGTATAATACTCGATTACTTAAAGGTACCAGGACATATGCTCGAAAGAGCAAAATTCAAAAATAAGACTCTGTTTATGGGACATATATCTTTAAAAATTTCCAATAGAGCTTAGATTTTTTTGTGATCTTAATAGGATATTTTATTCATTCTGTAGAAATAGGAAAATAATTTTTTTTAGTTAAAATTTTTTTTTTTCTGTTTAATTTAAGTTGGACATAATTTTAGAGATCTCATTCTCATAATACATGCTTATGTTTAGGTACCATTTTTTAAAAAAGTATCTCTTAAATATGTAAAATTATTTTTGTAGATATATAAAACAATAAACAAAATATAATGAATCTATTTTTAGTAAAATACTAGGATAGGTTTTTTTAAAAAAAAAATATATAAAACTTTGTAATTTTAAAAATTTCTTTTTTCCTTCTTTTTTATACATAAAACCACTTTTCAGAAACTATGTTTAACTTCAACTAAAAAGAAAATAGGTTAACTATATGCACAGGTATCCTTTATAGAAGTATAAAAATTTGGGACCATATAGTGCAATAGTTTTTTTTAAAAGTGTACCTAAAAGCAAAAAGTTATGCTTTGGAGAAAAAGTGAAAAAACTAAACCTTTGTAAACGTTTGTTTATATATTTTTTTCAATTACTTTTTCATATTTTAAAGTTATTTTAACAACGAACATTTTTAGATTCAGACAAATATGCACTGTTTTTTAATACTAAAATTGAAAAATCGATTTTTTGAAAATGTTTGATATCCTGGTTTCCTTGAATTAATCACATCAGTTATGAAAGAGAACAGACAATAATTTAAATATTTTTTTCTTTCTTTCTCTTTTTTTGGATTTATTTCTTAAGCAAAACCAAAAAAAAATAAGTTTTTGTCCAAAATTCATTCATTCAGAGCAACCAATTACATTCAGAATCGAAAAGATTGTGTATTCAGTTTCCCACGCATACAATGCCCGCATTTAACAAAAACGCAGCGAAATCTTGTTTGCAGAATGATTCATGCTAATCTTAAACTTCGCATGAATATAAATCCCGAAAAGTAAAAGTAATGCTGAAAAGAAAGTGATGCGTAGAAGCGGGCTTATCTCAAAAGAAATTCTTTATAGTGCGTTGGCGGAATATAATTCTTATTTTTTATTTCATTATGGTTGTTGGCAGCATATTTTCTACATCACATGCTGAATATAACAGAGCAAACAATCAGAAAAGTAATTTTTTTTTTATTTTCCTTTTAAAGAGAAGGAATTATGCATTGAAAACTTGGAAAGAAGATTATTAGACTTGTTTGTTTTCAAAATGAGGGTTTGTTTTTCGATTTTTAAGTTCTCTCAAAAGAATCAAATATAAACCACTTCTAGTTCACCGTATCATTTACGCTGTGGGAAAGTTGCTCCGTCCCAGGTTTCAAAAGAGAGACACTGTATTAAAGAAATTTTAAATTGCAATATTTTTCTTGGGGTCTCAGGGGTTTTTAAATTTTTCTAGAGGTCTGAAAATATAAACAATTTTCAAACAGGTGTAATTCTTTTAAATTAAAATTAAATGATTCGAATCTTTTACACATTATTTATAAATGAATGGGGCTTCAGAAAAGTATAAAATGTTTAAAATATAATAATAATTTTAAAAATCACACATAAGTATATGAAAATTCTATAATAAATATTAAGTTATTTTTTGCGTTGCACACGCTATTTTCTCTGATGTATAAAACTTTATATATAGAATTATAAAATGCATCATACTCTTTAAACCCTACCTAATTTTAGTATTATATATCTTTTGTACTTCAAAACATTTGTAAAATATTGCAATTTTTTTAAATATTTTTTAAAAAAGTATTTTTTTATTTATTAAAATAGATAAGTTACTATTCTATTTATATAAAAATAGCTACAGTGTAATACGAATACATTTAACTTTATAAATCAACTTATAGCTAGTATATAATTAAAGCTACTATTTTAGAAAATAGCATGCGTGGTGTAAAACTTAAATAAATATTTCTTATAAAAAAGTTTCTTATTTTCATATGCTTATAATTTTTAAATTATGATGATATTTTAAACATTTTATACTTTTCTGAAGCCCTATTCCTTTATAAATAATGTGTAAAAGATTCGAATGATTTAATTTAAATTTAAAAGTATTATACCTGTTTGAAAATGTTTATGTTTTCAGACCTCTAGAGAAATTTAATACCCCTGAGACCCTTAATCGTAGTTTTGGACAACAGCTGAATTTTCAGTTTTTTTAAAGTTTTCAATGAAAATCTTCTAAAATAGAGCTTCATTTTAATTTTGGATGCTTGATTTTTGCACCACACAGTTTTGTTTTTATGTTTATTGAACACCTTTCCCGGTTGATTATTTCTGTCAACACAAGGTTCACAAGCCACGGTTAATACGTCTCTTAACTTTAAATCATTGTCAGATAACGGTGTCGATGCCTAACCTCTCACTTCACGTACACTGTGCACGCAAATAATAGGACTTTCAACCTCATGGGTTCAACGTGCATCTGCCCCTCCACACAAAGAGATCTTCGTGCAATCAGGATTATTATTTACAGCAGTTGATTCCACATAGTTCTTTTACTGTAAACAAAATCATACGCATAACGAAATACGAGATAGTGATTTTTCTTTGGTTACTTTTTGGATTTTATTTTTGCTAAGTTTTTGCTTTTAGTATTTTAAATTTTAATATATCGCTACTTATTCTCTTCACATCATCTTAATTTGAGAGAAAATAATTATAAACCAATTATAAAAAAAATAAAGTTCTATAATTTTATATTGTTGTTAAAGAAATGGTAAATTGAACAATCTCTGAACCGGTTCTGCCTTTAGAATTTCAATATATCCATAGATTTAACCAGACTCCTACAAAGAGATTAACTCTCGATATTTCGTTTTTATTTCATTAGTAAAAAAAATTATCACTCTTAGAGAGAGCTTGAGAAGAACAACAGCTCATCTTTATTTAAGGTATCCGACTACGTTCGGAACCGTGATTTTAAAAAAGCGCATAAATGGGTAATTTTCATGATATTTAGTGTCACTTAGATTAGAATACACGTATAAAATTGTTTTAAGGACATTTTGAGAAAAAAAATTATTTAAATACAATATTTCGGCAAAAAATTAACTTAGAATAACCTTTTTTTCAAAATGTTCTCTTTTTGTAAAAAATGCTTCTATTATAATAATATTTTGCCTGTATATAGCTCAGACCTCTGTACAGAGGCTCAACTATGAGGTTTGAAACATTCACATTATTTTCAGAGTTACAACCCATTGAAATAATTATCGGTGTTTTTTTCTTAAAATTTCTCCCCTCTGTTGTCGTAAAACATGGATAAACCCACTTCTAAGTTATATATTTCAAAAATTCTAGTTGAGCCTCTGTACAGAGGTATGAGCTATATACAGGCAAAATATTATAATAGAAGCATTTTTCACAAATGGAGAACATTTTGAAAATGGGTCATTCTATGTTCATTTTTTGTCAAAATATTGTACTCAAATAATTTTTTTATTTTAAAACTATTCTTAAAACAATTTTATATACATTTTCTAATCTAAGTGACACTAAATATTATAAATATTATTCGTTTATACGCTTTTGCAAAATCACGGTTCCGAACGTAGTCGGATACCTTAAGGTTAACAGAGCAAAAAATTAGAAATACAATGGAAGTAATAAAGATGGAATTCAAATGAGATATGTCTAAATCTTAATCTTAACTGATTCGGCGTAACATATTTTTCAATTAAGCGTTACCGTTAATTACATTTTCTTCGCGACATAACGTCTCAACTCAACTCAGTCTACTTCATCTTTAAAGTGTCCGACTACTTTCAACTTTTTTTTAAAAAAAATGGAGATATGAAGATATGGAGGTTAATGGTTTTAATGGTTTTTAATGGTTTTTAGATTTATTTAGTACATTTTTTTAAAAAAATGCTCATGTTTAGAAGAGAAAAATAAATTATTACTACTAAAATGGAAAAAAAATGGGCAAAAATGTACAAAAAAATTACACAATCGGCGCTCACTCGGTGCAAAAAGTTTAAGCTCAAATTCTCAATTTTTCAATTTTGATGTATTACTTTGCTATTCCTTTTTGAAATGACCTTCAGGATAAAAGATATTTTAATTTTTATAAAAACCAGAGAACTTTATCTTATTATTATAAGAAATTCCTTAAAAAATCAGTGATTATATTCACATAAAGGACTGTAAATTTTGTAATAAAACAGTGATTGATAAATCTGAAAGTTAAAACATTTCTACTGTTATACAGAACATACACAAAAAATTTCAGCAAATTATTTTCAAAACCTCTTGAGCAATCGCTGTCCCCGTTTGAGCTCTTCGAAAAAAAAAACACATTTCGAGTAAAACGCATTTTAAAATTTAACATCTTGTGTAAAGTTATGGCATCTGTTTTTATTAAAACACTTGTAGTTTTTGTTCTAGTGAATGGAAAATAAAAAACTGGGTATTTTTATAAAGCTAATAAGATGGCCTATAAAATAAAATTACAAAAAATGTCAATTTTTGAAAAATAATCATGATTTTAGGGTAGTCGGATACCTTAATATAGAAGTGAGTGAGAGATTGAGAATTATTTTACGTCACATCATAAAACAACAAGAGGGTTTCATGCGACGAACCTCGTAATTTTGAGCCTCGGTCAAGTGACGAGTTGGCACCTCGCACTAATGGGAGAGCTTTGAGCTCGACATATTTAACATACATCAACCTCCTTTACATGGTGGATCTTCAGTGACATTAGGATTCGAACTCGCGACAAACCGACTACGAATTCAAGACCATAGGCGTTAGACTAAAGCGAAACCGGTCACTCTTTGATCAAGAATAGAGATGGGCATTAAGTCGATAGCGATCGAGAGACATTTTGGGGGTGAACGCCTTTGCTAAGACGCGCATACTAAAATAAACATTTTACGGAACACAGATGCCAGCTAGACAGAAGATTAGGCTTTTCTCAATCGATGCAACTGTGTTTACTTAAGCAAATCATTCAATAAATGCATAGACTATACATATACCTTCATTGGAGGCAAACGATGACACTTAACACAAAAAGCGATCACTGCGATGTCAGTTATAGAAATGAATTTTCCCCCGCACGCCTACAGAAGGGGAGAATTAATGTTGATGATCAGCTCTTCCCGCGATAGCACGGGATTGGCCTTTGAGACATCATTCAACACCCCAGGCTTCCACGGAATTGTGTTTTTGAGTTGATGTCATGTCCCTCCATGGCACTAGAATCGGTAGATAACAAATGAAGTACTTATGTCAGTTTCAGATTCATCGGTTCAAGTATATTCTCTGCTCGCTGCAATGAATGCGTCCACGCTTCAAGGTCTAGCAGTTGCTATATATAGTAGTTGTTCAAGCATTTAACTCTACAACTTTGAGTTACTTGTGTTTTAGTAGCAAAAATATTAATTTGTCTTAAGAAAAAACAACAGGCAGTTTTAACACAGAATAGCCGCATCTACACCATTGGGTGGACCCCAACACCAAAGAACATTAGAAGTAGCCCCTACCTTGGAAAAGTCCTCTCCCACCCCTGATTTAGATATTGATTGGGTATTTTTATACGATTGCCTTTAAAGAGGATCCTTATATACACTATACTCCGTTTCACCTTAAGTTGGCAGCGTTGGGAAGGGTACGGTGACCAAATCACAGCCGCTACGGGGTTACTCTAGGAGAAGAGTGTGACTATAACAAATATAAAATTCTCCATATTTGGCGAGCAAAAAAAAAAAAAAAATGCTCTTGAAAACTTTGTTTTTTAAAATTGTATGAGGTTTTTTGATAATAGTATAATCCTTTTATTTAATCGAGATATTTAAGGGTTTGCATTTCAAAATGTTTAAAAAATATTGATTAATTAACTATCAAGTTGCAAAGCAAATGGCGCTGATTTGGCGCGAATACTTTGGAAGAATGTAATCTTGAAAACCGGTTTTTTCAGCCAAATGTTGCTGTTGTCAGCCAAAAGTCAAGTTGTTGTTTTCAACTGTATTCGTTCACAGGTATTAAAGAATAAATGCTTTTAAGATGTGATTAACTTAAAATATATCTTTAAACGCACAATTTCTGTAATACACGATACTTTTTAACAATTTTCTGTGCATTTGCTTTGATTTAAATTCCAAAACTAGTTGGAACTACTTTTTCAAGCGGATTCTTACATTCCCTACCTTTCCCAACGCTGCCAACTTGAGGTGGAACAGAGTATAAAACAAGATGCAATTTCCTTACAATCTACTTGAATAAACTTGCTGGAAGCAGTGGAATCCATTGGATAGAAAACAATAATGCAAAACGATGTCTCCATAAAAGGATAGGACCTAACAAACTTAACAAAGGAGTGGTGCTAAATAATTAAAGTAATACGTCAAGTATATAAAGATGTCAAGAATATAGTTTAAGAACACGTCTAGAATATAGTTTAAGAACACGTCTAGAATACAAAATTAAAACATTGAGGATAACAAATTAAAACACAGAAAACAAGTAAAAAATATTTTGTTTCCTTGCACACAATTACAATTTTTTTTAAAAATTCTTATTCTGGTTCTGGAGATACCTGTCTACCAATCATATTCCATAAAGAGGTATTTTTTTAAAAAATATTTAATTAAAATGAAAAACGTAAAGTAAAAGAAAGAATAAACTAATATATGAAATTAAAAATAAATGCGATGTTCTCTTTTTCCAGTTTTATCTACCTTTAGCCGCAGAAAAAAGAATTATGTTTCTTCCTAAATTAATGCAACTGCGTCAGAAAATTTTAAAATTAAAGAAACGAAGAATATTTTTTTTAGTATAACCGTTTTCATAAAATTATTTTTTATTTTGTTTCCCTCGAAAAAAGCGTAATTATTAAAAACAACGCGAAGATAGAAAAACAAATTATTAAACTCTAGAAAACGCTAAGGGAAGAACTTACAATTCATTAGTTATTTTTGAAAAAACAGGATTATACATTTCTTTTAAGAAAAGTAAAAGATAAATTTAATCCCTAGATATCTAAATCGATGCCGTGAAAGAGTATATAAAATAATAATCAAACCAAAATTAATCAAACATTATTCGGTAAAAGACACTAGACATTTCAAATTAAACAATATTTTTTTAAAAAAATGAATGGAGTGAAACTAGGGCAGGCAATTGCTTTGGCTCGAGGATCACATTGGGAAAACGTACGACACCGAAGGGTCGCACCTTTCTAAAAGAATTTTATTCATTAGTTAACTTTGCATCTCTTAGAAAAAGTACAAGTTGTTCTATAAAAATCAATACATATAGGTTAAATAAAATAGTGTTCAGTTTTATTCAATTTACTTATTGTGCAATTTCATATTATCTACAGCTGCAAGCACACCTTCAACTTTAGAATTGGTTTAATGAGACAAATGGGCCTTATCACACTTTAATACAATTGTTTGATATCGCCCATCCGGTATCATGGTTAGCGACGTTGACTGCTGTGTCATAGGGCCCGGGTTCGAATCCCAGAGAAAACATGGATATTTGTAAATGCATAGTGCCTTCGCGGCATGGGGGTACTCTAAATAGCCGTCGAGCCACAAGTCCTCTCGTGAGGTTGGTGGAAGGGGAGAAGAGGTGAGAGGTCTCTGACCCTCCCCCGGGGTGTTCTCTTAAATTTGGGGTGGAAATGAGCTAAAAATTGTACTGTCACTTGTATGGTGCTCAATGCTACTGCCAACGACAGGCGTACATCTAGCCCCTTGCCATGATAAATTTTGGGGGCCTGGATCTGACGCAGTCGAGATCAGGTGGCATAAGAAACAACAACAATATTTTGAAAACTTGAGTGTTGAAACTCTCACCTCAGCCTGCAAGTTTATGTATCACCCAACTTGCCTTTATATTTACTCTTGTTGATCTTCAAGCAAGAAAAATTTGCTCACAAATATTTACAGTGACTCAAATATACATAGAAAACATTTTATCTTTATTTAATTTTCTGACTGTCTTGGTTGGTCGCTATGTATCCACCCCTGGTATAAAACCATGGAAAAAAATAAACATATGTTATATGTTTTATTGATTGTTCGCTTAATAATATCACACGTAGAAGAAATAAAGAGAGTATGGCAGCGTTTATCAAACTGTGGGGCGCGCCCCCCTTGGGGGGCATGATAACTTTACGAGGGGGACGCGAGCATATCGAAAAATTGAAAACAAAAGGTTATTTAAAAAATTATTAATTTACTGAAAGTAAACAAACAAAATACTTTTTTGAAAAAAAAAATATAAAATACACATTTACTCTTACATAATACACTTATAAATGTATTAGTACTGTACAATGTATATTTTATTTATTAATTTAACAATACTAAGTTAAGAATAAGTTTGATAATTATCAGTGACCCCATGGACTTGTATTAACTCTTATCTTGATAATTTTTGTACGGTTTATAATTAATTCCTTAACTGCCGATGAAAAGTTGCGCGATTCTCTTCCCAATGCCACCGTTTTCCAAGTAGACGAGCGTATTTTGATGTTTTTTTAGGGGGAGGAAGACACTGTCAAGGTCTTTTTATTGCATTCCAAAACCTTCGGAATAATTTTATGGATAGCACTGCACAAAAAAGATCGTACTTCGGAAGGATGTATATATACGTCCAAAAATTAATGTTTTAGCTCAGCGAGACGTTTGTATACGTCGGTGGCACATAAGAGGTTAAAGTCGCATTGTTGCTTCAGTGTCAAAGTATAGAATTACTGAATTCAATTTTGTTATTGTATGGAGGGGGGCACGTTGAAAATGATGATTGAATATTGGGTCGCGTATATTGAAAGTTTGAGAAGCACTGGAGTATGGATTTTGTTATTTTAAACGTGATGAGGGTGTTACCTCTGGATTGACACCACCTTCCCCATTTTCTGCAGTCACTATCGGGATGACCTTAATCTCCCACAAATTTATCTTGCATTAGCCCGATATGATTTGGTTGGATTTCAGATATTCTATCAGCTGTTGACCGATTTTGGAAATTTTTGTAGTTATGCCTATAAACAATTCAGTAATACCCCAAACTTATACGATGAGTGGGACTGAAGGAGTCGGGGAATAATTGCATATATAAATACATTTAAATTATTTTAGATGAACCCGGAGACGAAAGGAAATAATTTAGAAAAAAAAATGTTTAACAAATTCTTAGAATACACAAATACAAAATCAAAAAACCGAAGTAATTTTGATATAGCAGGTTTCATAAAATCTAACAAAGTAGTCTGCCAGCTCAAAATTTCCTTGCAGCATGATAATAATTTTTTTATTCCTCATTTTATTAAAAAAATACACTCTTCTCTGGAGTCTATATATTCTGAAATTTGTAAACCTTTTTCAATTAAACTGAGGCCTTCTGTCAAATTCCCAGCTTCTTTGCTAATTCACATTTTTTTTTGTAACGAAGTCTTATTAATGTTAAATTTTCCTTCCCAAATAAGTTTTTTTTTTTTGTTCGATGCAGTAAAATCAGTTTTAATTCGTTTGGATGACGTAACTGTCTCCAATCTAAGTAGAATAACAAACAGGATACAACAATTATAACATGTACAAATAAGTGCACAAATACGTACGTAGATAAGAAATAATTAACACAAAATAAATTATTATGGTTAAGCATC